>CAIGRH010011113.1:0-31413 GCA_903798295.1 Fraxinus nigra | reverse complement strand
GTCATTTAATCAGAAAGTTCCTACTCCTACGTGACACAAACATTGTGTAAGAGCATCTCCAAGAGACTCTTTATTTTTAAAGAATATATTCTATCATTTGGAGAACATTTATAAATTTAAAGAGTTAATTTTATTTTATTTTATAATCGTGGATGTCCGAGCCAGCTTGTGGGCACCTCGATTAATCCCATGGGGCCAATTTAAAGAGTTAAATTTTGAATTACTCCAACAAATTTTTTATATTTAATACTTAATTTTACTAATCCCAACAAATATTTATTATTATTTATATCTTTTATTTTAACTAGCTTTTNATTTTACTAATCCCAACAAATATTTATTATTATTTTTCTTTTATTTTAACTAGCTTTTCTTTATATTATTTTATTGATTTCCTACATTGAAAATTGAAACTTTTTGAATGCATTTAATTATAGAGAGTGGATTTCTCTAAATTAAAATGTTAATTTAAAGAGTCTCTCGGAGCATGATTTTAAATGTTGACTCTTTAAAATAGGGAACATTTCATGTTTAAAGAGTCTCTTGGAGATGCTGTAAGGTCTATAATTTGGCTAAAAATTGGATACAAAATGGACATCAAATAATCCCATGATATTAAATGCTGGTGCTATAGAAATGACTGGTTGCAGTGCAACAAGAGTATGATCCCTTAGTTTGAAATTAACACTTGGAATTTAGTTCCTCCACTGTCCGATGCTTGTATTATTGGTTGCCATTAGGCAAAGAAAGCTCGCCTTGTTACCAAGGGATTTCAGCATCGATTATTTTGGAGCATTAGACGAGTAAAATACAGATTGTTGTTTCACAATTAACCACAGGGATTCATTGATTCTCACTGCCACACTTCAAGCAGGTGCCTAGAGTGTGTTTCATAAGATGAGTTCAATCACATGTCCAACTTTATCCAATTAGGTTTTGTTTCCCGACTGGGATTAATCCATAAACCTGAAGGGCATGTTTTTCATGAGAGCTAAATGAATGTGCAACACAATGAAAGGTTGAGGGCTATCTGTTTTCTTTTTAAAGGTCGATGACCAACTTGTTCTTGAGGCAATAATTTGGGGACCAATATTGCAATTTCCTACTTCTCATATATGCCTACATATTCAAGGCTCCTTGTCATGTCGCCACCTTCCAATCTTTTTTCTTTTTCAATGGGAAAGAACATTCGGATATCTTCATCACCGTCTTGCTGGAGATTTCAGTATGGAGCATGTTGCCCTGACCGTCTCCATTATCAATATGTACCGTCTCCAATTTTGATACCTAGTATTAGACCATATTGAATAGTAATACTATACGAAAAGATATTAGCCATTTTTTCTGTTTTCTTTAACCCTACACAATACCGTCTTATCCACCCTGCCAAGTCCAAGCCAATTTTCATCTCCAAATTTGCTTATTTTCCACTTATTTTTAAGTTTTGTCATTCTCAAGAACACAAGCATATACAAAAGTATCAAAACAACACAAAACTGCGTAAATTAACTTTATTCATTCTCTTCCATGAAGAGCTACGAGCATTTCAGAACATAGGACAATATATACTAATAGCCGAATAGAAGATCAAGAGACTGAGAGTTAACATTACAGGTAACAGAACACTCTCCATTATTTCATAGCATGAGAAGCAGCAGCACCATAACCATAACAGTCATCAAATCCATACCAAGTGCCTGCGGGTATAAGCTCATTGTAATAGAAAGTAACAGGCCTCGAGTTATATGCGTAGACTGTAACATCATATGGGATCCATCCATCGTATCCGCTCCTATAGAGGTACAAATAACATATTTGGTATGTACATGGCCCATATATCTCAAACGTGTCAGTCGAACATCTTTCGAAGGTCCCTGTTCGTGGATCGTCCAGCCTTGGTGCATAAACCTGTGTGATATCAAATTAACGATCAGGTTTAGGCAAGTGTTTTAAGGCCGACACTGGCATTTTACCTTCAAAAATTACAATAGAGGATTTTTTTAATAAATGAACAGAATTACAAGGCCAGAGTAGGTTTCGTTGGTTTGAGAAGGAGAATGACGAGTGCACATTTACATATACACCTATTTCATTCTTGTACTGGTGAGCGTATTTATCTAATCCTAAAAGGACAATAACCAGAGGTAAATCACTTAGTCTAACCTTATTGTCTATGCATATATGTAATTACGTATTTCCAACTTTTGCCAAATAGATAATTACTTATGAGTACAAAATTATAAGTAAACTTGTTTGCTGCAAGCAGCATAAAAAAAGGTAACTTTTTTTTCACCCAGACTGACTCACTTCCTTTGCTTTTTTTACTCTTTTTAAGTAAAAAAAATGAATAGGAACCCTTGCTTATTTCAACTTTCACGGCCAACAACATTATTATTCAAAACTTTATCTACTTTAAGTAAACTTTTAAGCTTAGCCAAACATGATATTTGGGTTTCTGGAACTAGAACCTGATTTCCATAAGCATCACCAAATGCAAGACTGATGCGGTCTCGAGTATACCGGATTGAAGAGCAACTCGTCCTTATGCTCACCGTAAACGAACAGCTTCTTCGATTCTAACATTTAACAACCAAAACTAATTGAAATTTAAATGGATTTACTAAATGCGGTTAATAATCAACAGTTTGACGTTCATATAACTGAAAAATTACCTGGGTTGTGTTGATTTTGAAAGATGGGTGAATCTGCGGCCGAGGGAAAATTGATCCTGCTTGAGAGAGAGGGATTATTATGAGAGTAAAAAGCAATGCTCTCATCATTTTCATTGAGTAAATTCAAAACCCTAATTGATTTTGGGCGAGAAACTTGAGGGATGAAGTTGAAGAGAGTGTTGTAAGATTATTAATAGGCACATGGTTGGAATGTTGTTTAGAAAAGGGGACACCTGTATTTCTTCCTGAGCAGAAAATAGAATTTACATCTATGTCCTCAATCTTATTATTATTTGTGGAATAGGTCCTTCTCTAACGAGTACTTTGCAGTTCGTATGGACTCGTTTACCCTCAAACTTACTTATTACTTATAAGTAAATATTTTAAGCTTAAACTAGCTTTTTCAACTATTCATTTATCATGCAGACTTGTTATTTCCGTTTCTCAATAACAGTAGAAAATTTTCTTTCACAAGATTCATGTGTAATTTCACTACAGAGTTTGATTTTTTGAAGTGCTATTACGATTGAGGTAGCAAATAATTGAATTTTTGCTCCAATTTTCCTGGGCAACAACCCTACTTGTTTTGTGTTTAAAGTAACAAATCTCACAAAATATGCGAGTACTTTTTGGGATTTCAATATAGGCAATAGGCCACTACTTAAGACTACTTATATTGCAATAATAAAAGCTTTGTGTGTGTATGGTTTCAATAAAAATAAAATAAAATGTCCTAAATAGTCCTTGTATTACTCAAAAACTGTAAATGGATACCTGTCTCTATCGATTTGTCATTATTTTTTCTTCTTCTCGAAGGAATACAACTAATGCTGGGGTAAAAGCATAAATGTACATGGTGTATACCCGACTTTGTATAGCGCTCGATAGAAAGGATTGTACAGTATTAGACAACATTAAAAATAAAAAAATAAAATTGTTTACCATATCACATTGTAGAATACTCTACATCAAATATACATGTAATGCATGCAAACATGTAGCAGTTTTTAACTAAGATACTTGAAATAAGTTACCAGGGCCGACCATCTAGTCAGATGAGCTTTAAATTTTCGCTACTTACATCAACCGAACATAGAAAACCTTGATACATTGACTGATCCTAGTAATAGTAACAACAATGTGAGGAGTAACTGATCTAGACAGGATTTGAACCATAAACATGTTCATATCTAAAAGTGCGAACACAAACACTTCTACAAGTTGGTACGGTGAACTAGACAACATTAACAAAGAAAAAAAAAGCTAAAATCTTGTTTATTATACTATAACACAAACATTTTATCCTGTGCTTATTCAGTTTTAAATAATTTTTTGAGAGTGCTTTATTTGGTTAAAAACTTTCAAAGGAAGTTGGCTTTCGTAGAAACAGAATCTATCTCAAATAAGCCTTTAAATCAAAGTAATCATAGAAGTACTTTACAGCCAGAACTGGAAATAAGAAACAACAACCACCATAAATGAACTAAAACATTCGTCGGGAGTTAATGTTCTACACCTTTCTTCAGTCCTTAATGTTCATTAGCCTTTCTTCTTTTGTAAACTCAAAGAAGCGAGATGCTTGAGAAATGTTCAGAATTCATTTGGAGGTTTCAAGCGTACAAGCCTTTTAATTCTATCTTTGTCCGTGTTCTCCAATAAACCCTTTCAAAAAAGAAGTTAACAGAAGCATATGAAAGGAATGACTTGATGCCCATAGTGAAAAATGATAAACACAAGTGTATGGTGTGCAAAGGATCATGTAACACGAACTAGTTTATTGGAAATGTATATCAGAATGTGAGCAACTAATTTTCTCATCGAGGGATAGAGAGTAAAAAAATTCCGCAACACTTACAATACAGAAAAAATACTAACTACTAGCTACTCAAGGGCATGTTTGGCCAAGTAGGTATCTTGAATGAGTCATCAAATAGGTAATAAAGACCGTTTAATTACTTTGAAAACCGAATATTTGCACTTGAGTACTTGATCAAGGAAGTTAGGATCCGTTTGACAAAACTTATACTACTGCTTTTTATAGAAGAGCTTCGTGAGGAGTCCACAATAGACTAGCTTCCTCTTAAAGCTCTATCTAGAAAAATAACTTCTAAAAAAGCCTAACAGAAGCTTCTTATTTTCTGAAGCAGCATTTGACTTTTCACAAGCCTTGCCAAACAAGGTCTTAAATATAGTCAAGCCTCAGTCTGAAAGAAGAAGAAAATTACTCACCTTCCACACAATCTCATCCAGGCACAAGCAAATCTTTCCGTATTTGTCAAGGAATATGCGCTCTGTCGGAGGTTTTCTACATATATCCTTCAAGGCTGAGGTTATAACAAAGAAAGCTTCGGCCACTTGCATGAAACAAAAGAAACAAATTAATTCAAAATGACAATGGAGGTCGTCTAATAAACTTGTGAAAAAAAATTCAATGTTTTTTGATATTAAATTATGACATAAAAGTATCTAAGACGAAATACTTACAGGCTAGTTCATCGTACTCATCCTTGCCAACAACAAATATACTGATCCCCAAAAACTGTGTATGCGATATAAACTGATCTGCACAAGAACGAAATTTAAACCACGACTACAACTGAGAAATTGAAAAGGGATGAAAAGAATAAAGATTTCAATAGTTATTTTATTAAAATTTACCCTGTAAGCATCATCATATATATAAGCAGAAACAATGAATGACAGTTTGTTAATTCTTTCTCCATGCACTATCCGAGTCTCATATTTCCAAAATTTTAGACCTCCAGTGTAACAAAATTTACAAAGGCGAATAAGTCAACTCTATATCAAATCAGGCTGATTAGCAAGTTCTCATTAAGTAACAACATAAGACGATTTCATTCCATCGTGTTAATGGCATTGACCTTTCAGAGTTCTAATGGAGAAACTAAAATAAACGAGAACTAGATTATAGATCAAATAATGGAAACAACCATGGAATACGACGGAGCAATTGGAATTTATAGGTGTCATATTAAAGGTATCTTTTTGAAAGCAGGGATCGTTACAACTCTAGTTCAGATTACCATGAATGTCCAAATGCCAACAATATATTTGTACAGCGATATCATACAATTGTTCAAATTTACCAAAGATCAAAGATTTGAGAGGAAATTGTTACTTCTCCCTCTTCTCCTATTTTAACAGCTCTAGAAGCAATACAAACAAATCATCAAAAGTAAATCATTACTGGACCATATGGACCTTGACATAGCCTCAGAAGCTTTCATTCTAGATGCATGGTCAGTCATAAAACAAACAATAATTGATGTCTCGGAGATATTGCAGTGTTCTGTCTTAAATCCACTACAATGACATCACGAGAATGCCACATTACCGTCGTTTTAATATTCAAACATAAGATTTCCTTCCCCAAATAAAGGAAAAGAACAGGAGGTTCAACTCAGAGGTCCGTAAAAATCTATATCAAGACTTCATTATTGCCTCAAATATTCACCCACTAACACCAGGAAAATTGAGTCTAAATCCCATTAGGAATTGGCTGTTTTCTACAAAAAAAGATCCTTGAAACTTGATGCAAACAAGATTGAGGTGTTTCTTCCTTTGTCCCCTACGACAAAATCCTCTCTTCCCTAAGATTAGCTAATGTCATAAATACAAGTAACTAAGAGCTCTTCACTAGATCAAACTCAATCGTTCATACACGTGTATATATGAATCATTTTAGCTATAATCTAGCACAACATAAAATTTCTTATAGGACATACAACTTTGTTTCAGCTATTCCACTTGATGAATATTAACTTCAGCTATGTCAACTAAATGGGCTTGTAATGGCAACGTTCCAATGCATTTCTGCGAAGTTGATACCAGACGAGAAAAATGTTAAGAGACACAAACACAGACGTAAGTCCACTTAAATCATCAAATATTCCAGCAGCAGAAAAAATATGTAGCAACCGCTGGAACAAATTGAGGAAGAGCCCAACATACTTGTGGCATGCAACAAGGAGCTCCTCATTCTTGACACCTTTAAGATTATCTGCTCCTAGTTTCACTAAAAAGGATCGCCAGTGTAAACGCTCCTCTGCTGGAACTCCATTGAAACTACAACAGCCAAAAATTCAATTATGTATAAACCCCAATTAGAAAGAAATGCATCTCAAACATAATATAAATCCCAATTTGAAATTATCGTAAATGGGACATTTTCAATTTCCATTACGGATCTTATATAATGTGGGTTGAAATATTACTCCCCCATTTCAGAATTTCATAGTAAAAGAAGCCGTTGTTCACAGAATCATGAACTGAAAGAAATCAAGAACCATACATAACACAGACGAGATTAGATAAATTAAAAATGGATTATGTTAAAAGAAATTCGAAACATACATATATTTTTGTGATTGAATGTAAATTATGTGTAATATATAAAACGATTACCGTTCGACGAGAATATTGCCTTCTGAGTTGGCGATCAAGACTGCCAGCAGCATTTCTCTTTTTGGTTCTCAATTCAGGTAATGTTAGTTTGCAGGGCGAATATTGCTAAGAGGCTTTTTATAGTGACCACAGTGAAATAAAACCTTGTTTTAAATATTCATGCAAAAGGACCATCCCAATATTGTCCACCCTAAAGTTTTTAATCCTAGTAGCAAAGTCGAATACAAAATGAAGCCTACAAATTAACCCCCTGTCTGGGAGTAATTTTCCTCCCCCAATAATTGATTTTTGTGACGTTTTATAAGACCGTTGCTCACAGAAGCAACGGCCGAAATCTCTAAATTGTTATCGTTGTTGGGCTTCATCGGTCATAAAATGGATTTTAATGAGATTTTAATCAATCCCAGACAACTCTTAAATTGTTTATGTAGGCTAACTAAGATAACTCAACAAATGTGTCAAAAAATCGAACTATCCACACCAATAAATGCATAAGACTTCGATGCAGGCAATATAGACTTTACAACAAAATACCGCAAATTGATTTGAAGTTTTATTTTATTGTTCGTCAATGTCATCCTATGCTGAAAAAATAAAAGGAATATTTTATCATTTACGAAGCGAATCGATTTTTTGTAACAAAATGAAAATCAACCATAGGCTAAATTACATGTTACAATTGACTAGACAAATCAAAAATCGCTAATACTCGTCGATCTACCATATAACATCAATTCATTTTCAAACCTTGAAGGTATTTGATGTAGATTAAAATCAGATTTTAAGTAGATTGTGATAGAAGTTTTTGAAATGTGTGGTTGAAAAGATGTGAAACCCATGAAAGATGCGATAGATATTGATTGTTTGACTTTGACTTAAATTAAAATCAGATTAAAATCTAGTCCACAAAGAGCCTCCTTGAAAAAATTGTCTATTATTTTCGCTAGCGAAGAAAAGACCCCTTGTGACTTGCTTTTTGTAAAGAGGCCGCCTTACTATTAAAATTTGCCTGTAAGTAACTTCACCTGTATGTTTTGCCAAGCCAAACCCGTATCCACGGCTAAAATGATTCACGCGTTCGGCGCCACCGCCACCGCCGCGACCGCCGTTCCTTCATCAACTCTTGTCCGATTTAAGTTATACCAAAATGAAAGACTACAAATACCCTTCAAATTGAATGCCACAACTATATTCCAGAAGAGACCAGGCAGCCCACCAAACTTAATTCTAGCAAGAGCCCACAACACCACTAAATCCAACTTAATTTCTGAGGCTGAACAAGCCAGTAGTAGCAAGCGGGAATTTCAAAACGAAGAAATTGTAGAACAAGATGATGAGGATGAAGGGTGCCCATGGGAAGGTGCAATTATTTACAAACGGGACCCTAGTATTTCCCATTTGGAATACTGCACTACTTTAGAAAGATTGGGTTTGGGAAAGCTTTCATCGGAAGTGTCGAAATCTCGGGCTTCGGAAATGGGTATTCGGGTTACCAAATCCGTGAAAGATTATCCGAATGGGACTCCGGTGTTGGTTTCCATTGATGTGACGAGGAAGAAGGGGAAGATGCGATTAGATGGAATTATCCGAACTGTTATTAGTCTTGGATGCAACAGGTATTTAGCTTACTATCTGCTTATGCCTTCATACTTTGGTTGATTTCTTATCTTAATTGTTTGCCTATCTCATAGTGCAGTTTGATGTTTGGATAAGCTTAAAGAAGTTACTTATAAGTAATTATAAAATAATTATTTTTTTAGTTGGTTAAAGTTGGAAACGGTAGCTCCAAAATAAGCAACTTTCATATTTAAAAGCAAGAAAAAGAGTAATTTACTCAAACATATTTGGAAACAAAAAATTACTTGTTGATCTGGATAATTAAGTTGTGCTCTTGTATTTAGCAAACAAGTGTTTCTTGGCGAGGATGATTAGTTTTCCTGATAGGAATTTTTTCGCTTGCAATAGGTGTTATTTTGACTATTTTTGAAGTAATAATAAGATGTATGGAAGCAAAAATCTTTACAATGTACATAATATGTACCACGTAATGAATAGCTTAATGAAAAGTAGGAAGAATGGCAGAGTGAGAACTGTAATTTATATTTAAGAGAGGGAGCTAGGAAAAAGGACGAGATTTATGAAGCAAAATTTTATATTTTTGACTCTATTGGTGGTTGGGGGAAACAAATATAAAGAACTTGAGATGGAGATGGAGATGGACAAAGAGAATTTATTGGTTTTATAACTAAGAGGGAATTCGGGGGAAAGGGTTTTTTGATAATCTAAGGTTGTATTTTCTTTATCAACATCACTCTCTGAAGATTGCCTAGATTGGAGCCAGTGCATTATATCGGTGGTGCATATGCATTTGCATACTTTTGAGTTACAACATCTCTCTCTGTAAAGGACAGCTATACCTATATTCTTGACCCTGCTTGATTTTATTTAGGTGACTGGAGACAGAATTATGATGAATATATTTGTAAATATGAAGAAAATATGTTGCACAAAATTGCAGTATTCTGCTTAATAGTTTTTTGTTATTGTACTGCCTTTTGAATGGCAACGTTTGCATCTTTCCAATCATATACTCAAGTCGCTGAGATGAGATAAAGCTTCTGTCATATTATTTGGTATTGGCATGGAGTACCGTTAGCAACAAAGGAAGAATATGAAGGAGATGAACATTAAAAGAAACTAAGTTAAAAATGGGGTGAAGAATATAAAGTGCCCTTTGCTTTCTCAAAGCGATACGAGGGTCATGAGAATTTGAAGGCAATCAAGAAATCAAAAGAGGGCTTAAATCTGCATATTCGAAGAAGTAATCGTTTTTGAGTGACAGGATCTGTAAAAGAATCCGTTTGATTGCATGAGGATTCAACTTATCTATCCCTTGTGTAGTTGATGGACAAACACGAACAGCTGGAAACAAGGGGAATGGGAAAAAGAGACTCAAGAGGATGTAGTACAAATAATGGAAAAAGCCCATTTAGAACCATTGAAGCTGCATAATTGATGAGATGGGAAGCAGTGAGAATCCATCAGCTCAAAGTTCTGTAATCTTTCTATCAACTGAAAGAGTACAGGAAATCCAGAATATGTCTACTTTTTCATCTTATCAACCACATTATGTTGCTGGATGACAGAATAAGGAGACCAATGATTATACCATTCTTTTATCTTTATCATATCAAAGAAATTTAGCACTATTAACCCGAATATATATCCTGAACTGGAGTGCCTTTACAATTCTTGGTGGAAGTTTTACTCTGCATTTGAAGATACTTGGCTATGCAAAACGGAAGATAGAAATATTAAATAGTTACTATTATTTTCTGTATCTTCTTATGTTTTCATTTATAGGTTTCTCACGATGTACTATTTTTTTTTCTGTTGTGCATATATTCTTATGATTTTCATTTCAAAGTCACTCATTAATGCTAATGCTGAAGGTGCGGTGAACCTGCTGCGGAGAGTGTCTACTCGGACTTATCAGTTTTATTGTCAGAAGAACCCATTCAAGAACCGGAGACTCTAAACATGGGAGTAATCTTTGGGGAAGACAAATTCAAAAGTTTTGGTACGAGTGAATCGGATGAATCGGATGATGATGCTTTGATTGATCCAGAGGATCAACTATATTTTCCCCTGGAGGAAAAATTCATCGACATTTCAAAGAATATAAGAGACCTTATACATTTAGAGATTACCATCAAAGCTGTATGTAATCCGAGTTGCAAAGGTTTATGTCTCAAATGTGGTACAAATCTTAATATTAGCAATTGTAATTGTAGGACAAATGAGGTGGAGGAAAAAGGTTATGGACCCCTTGGAGGTTTGAAAAAGCAAATGCAGCAAACATAATGTCAATAATTTGTTTTTAAAATTCATACAGTAGCATTACTGATTTATTTTATTAATTTTTTTTCTTAATGAGAAATTACCTTGATGCATGCATATTTTCGTTATTTCCAGTTGTTAAGAGACTTTTTTTCTTTTTTCTTTTTGGCTTGCAACATTTGTAGGCACTGCTTTATATAAGTTAAACATCCAGGCTCCTCTTGTTTATACCAGTTCTGAGTGGACTGTTTGACGCCTGGGGAGGCTTTTGAGCTTGTCCCCCAGCCACCAAGCGGTGACCTGCTCAAGCATTGGAACACCTGTAGCAGACGTAATGGTAACCACGACATTAAAGGTTGGACTCCAAATTTTTTCACGAGTACAAAGGCTTGAAATGCACGTTCTATTTACTTTGCAGCAATTGAACTTGCTCGATTTGGTTCATTAGTCCAAAAATATGAACCTATATTTTTTGTCTAGTTGTCATTAGTTGGACTTGGACCCGGGTTAGACAAAAAATGTCCCATCTTCCCTGATCTTGTACTACAAAATCTCCACTAATATTTTAACCTTGTTACAATTTGGGGTGTTAAATTTTTCAATCATGCTTGGTGAATATCATAGTTCATACTAAGTTTGACAGTCTGTCATGTGACAATTTCCAAAACAAAAAAAAAGGGAAGAAAAAGTTTTCACAGAAATCGTCATCAAAGATAAGATGGGCAAATTAACCAAAGATTTTAGATAAAATAGAGGTGAGAAGATAAGTACCAAAATAAACTAGGGCTCCTTATGCAATTATAAAGACTAAAGCGTTGAAAATAGTATAACCTCCCATTAAAAACAAAGAATATATAGGAAAGAGAGAAACGAAATGGGGGGCCCCACCCCCAAGCACTCATCCCCCTAAAAGAAGTTTAACTTGTCTATAAAACTAAAGCTAAGATAATAAAGTATTGAGTTGATTATATACCTACTACTTGGGCTAGCTATACCCCTCAAGTCATTTTAGCCTTTATGATATTTATTACTTAATGCAAATGCCTTAGCTGGGGACTGATAAATCTACACCATATGGCTGTTATGCTCCCAAAAATTAGGCATAAAAGTTTGAAAGCTCCAAATACCAATTCTTGCGGCTTCTACTAAGGAAAACAACTTCAACTAAATAATTTTTAAGTTTTTATAATGTGTAAAATTACATTTGAATTCTCATACATGGACACTGAAGAAACTATATATTCTGCTTCTTGATCAATCACTATTTTACTAAGCCCATATATGATGCGAAAATCTTATAGGTTTTTCATTTGATTCTTTTGAGTCTTACTCGAGCTGGATGATAAAAAATTTCCTGTCCCGTTCTTCGAGGGATGGATCTATAAAAATTTACATATCCCGATAAGAATTTGAAACAAAAAGAGTATCGTATACAGCGAAACGCACCAAAAGTGTATTGACTGCATTCAATATCTGGCTTTCTGTAGTCTTCGCTTATCTAAATAATGCTTCAACTATTGAGCCATAATCATTTCTTTTCCTTGATCGAAACTAACTTCATTAAACTGTTTTTCCTCAAGTAAGGTCTGTTTCCAAAAATTAAGGATAATCTTATGTTTGTCTTAATCAAAATCATCATAGTTAACTTAATTTGCATGATGCAACATTTACAAAAATGGTTCTATATATTAAGAGTTCTGAAGTTTTCTTCATGTGTGTGTGTGTGTGTCTTCACAGCAACTTTGGAGGCTATTAATTATCTTCTACTTTGAGTCTACCTCAAAGTACCAATCATATTGTGGATTATTCCATAACCTGGATTCCGGTTATCGAGCTCTTTGATTATATTAATATTTGATCACATCGATCATAATCAAATTAATCGATTTTTTTGTCGTAATTAATGTTGATGTTTTTTTCTTATTTGAAGTAGATCTGTTGTCTTCATCTATAATTAATAAACATTTTCTTCTGCTAGTTGTACCAATAATAATCGTACAGTACGACCAGTCTACATATCAATTTTCGAAAAGGATGAGATTACAATGTTCATGAAATAGATTTGTAGCTTTAATTTATTTTTCTTTAGAAAAACTTGCATACATTGATGTTAATGTTAGGGATTTTTAACCTACATGCATGCCCTTATGCAGATTGATATTCAAAACACAAATTATTATGTGTTTTACTTTATCTTTCCGTAGGACACAGTAGCAATATATGTTCATGTAGCCGACCCTAAATTTATTTGGAACGAGTTTGTTGTTCTTGTTGTTGTGTGTGTTCCTGTCAAAAGAAATTTATTACCAGAGGGAAATTGATCTACTACATATGTTTCCAAGTGCTACCAAACCATTTTCCAGATAGCGCTCCTTTCACAAAGTAACTGGATTTTTGTGTCAAAATTGGAGACTTATTTGCTGAATGGAAATTCATTTTGCACCAGTATTTTACTCCCCTCAGCTCTTTGTAATGAAGTTGTAATGATCTTTTCCTTAGAAAATTCATATGCAAAGGTTTTCTCGGGTCGGACAGAGATTGATCCTCAAGGACAAATGCAGAAGGGAGCTCGATTGCAAGGCTCCCTACCATTTTTCCTTTTCCATCGATAGTTTATTGAGGTGAGATGTTAGGAAGAATGTGAAGTGTTTGTTGAGTGATGTCTTTGAAGGATTATAGAAAAAAAATTAGCATTTAGGGAATAAAAAAATAGTAGAATTCAAATTGTTTCCAAAGAAAAAGGGTGGTGAGTGTACTTTCTAATTATTTCAAATTTTCTAATGCCCATAAATATAAAGAAATTTCTTCAGATGAAAAGCACAAATTTAATTTACAAATGAAATCTTCTACGTCTTTGAAGTCCCAATCAACATATACAATCTCTTAGGTACGTAGAGCATTTAAATATATTTCTTCAAAATCTTGATGCGCCATGTGCTTTCATTGGACAAACAAATTAACACAACTTAATTCAATCGAAAGGGATATGAACTAAGAAAATGATGTAGCAATTTTCAATTCCTGTTAAGAAGTTCTTCAATCATTTGCATTGCAATTTTTTCTTCTTCATCTACCCCATCCCGGGTTTTGATCTCCATCGATGTCGAATCCTCCGGCAACATCGCCACCTCAGCCGCTGGCAACGGGGGCTGATCATTCTTCTTGTCAAACTCAACAGTCATCATCCAATTCGAATCCGAACGTGCCCCGGCCGGCTTTTGCCATACTCCAATATGGGAATTCTCAGTGTCTAACCTTAAACAAGTGAGAGAAGGAGATGGTGATTTACAACACTTTCGCAGTTTTGCACTAAGAATTGTCGAAAGAGAATTTGCAGATGATGTGGTTGTTGATGATGATGGTGATGGAGAACTATTATCATTTGCCTGCTGGCTAGCCACGAAAGGGAAGTTTGTTTTAGCATTCCGGCCAGACATCAAAATCGCGGCCTCGTCGTAGGCTCTCGCCGCCTCCTCCGCCGTCTCAAAGGTCCCCAACCACACCCTTTTCTTCCTGCAAAACAATCAACAAAATCAAATCCATTAACATTCATAAACTGATTATTCTGAGCGCAAAAATATAAATAAACATAGTCAAAGATTTTGAGTGCACAGTAAAGGGTGGCGAATCTCGGAAACCCAAGAACCCCAGTGACGTTGCCTGACGCCTCTGAACTTTTTGGATTGTACCATATTTGTCAGAGAGAGAAAGATACAGGCCAAGAGAGTTATGCAATGAGTGGTGAATTATAAGTAGAGATCAAGACAAGGAATTATATGGGAAGAGGTGATGGAATGCTGACTTTTCTACGTATTTTTTAAGCGTAATATATAGCATTTATCACAGAAAGGATCTCTTGTCGGAGGGGCTTTAGGCATGGCACGAGGGAGCCTATAGTGAAAGCTGGGTTAATCCATTTATACACAATGGAATTTCCTCTCTCATATAATGCGCAGGGCTCGTGTGTATTTAAAAATTTCGACAATGTGATTTCTGTTCCACTGTGAGTAGTAGGTAAAAAAAATTCAGTACATGTAGCGTGATCACCACCACCTCTCTTTCTCTCTCTCTCTATCTCTTTACATTTCATTTTTCTTATGCATTATTTCCTCCCTTTGAGTAGGCAAGTCCCTTGAGACAGGGTTTGCATACGAGGACGAAAACGAAAGATTAAAGAATACCAAACACTGATACATCATCAGTGAATTATTATCCAAAAATATTTCTATTATATATTTTTACTATGATGCACGGAAATTTTTGATACGCTAACGTTTTATTTTGGAAAAAATTGAAACTCTTCGGATATTTTGTTTCATTTTTAATGGGATTTGGAAACTCTAGTAGAGGATATGATGATGAGCCTCATAAATATTATACACGACGTACAAGAATATGATGGAGCTTTGTAATACTAAAGTTTGTACTTTGTAACGAAGAGTATATCAATTTAAAAGTTTCAAAAAAGTCATCCTTAACACAAACTCATGGTTCTCATTATAGGTTACAAAACTTTTAATGCTAAAATTTGTACTTTGTAACTAATAGTGCTCGATATTTGTGTATGGCTATTGAGATTTTCCATGTTACATCGGGAACATGTATATGAAAAGTGAAATTCTATACGACAGAAATAGATATATATTCTACCTTCGTGTTTGGAGGGACTAACATGACACAAAAAATAAATCAAGATTTGTTTTTTAAACTATCAAATTATATAATTGACTAAAAAAAGTAACTCAAAATGTAACCATCAAAAATAGATGTTTGAGCCCCATGATTTCAAAATTCATTTTCTCCAAACTTATTTCCAACCACACATTCTTCCAATAAAATAATTTTACACGTAAATTCAAAAACTTTTTGTCACTTTTTAACCACACATTCTTCAAAAAATCACTATTATAAAATTTATTTTTCAACAAAATGGGGGAACGTTCAAATAGCCGATGTACTCACAAAGCCTCGGTGTGAACCCGGTTTACGTGTCTTATTACAAGTAAAAGAAAGGGAGAGGTGAGTTAACAAGGCATATCCTCAATCAGTTTTCCAGTACATAGTAGGGTCCTAATCGAGTTAATGTGTAGGGTAGCTGAGGAGCCCGGGCTGTTACTCCATGGATATGAAAACACGAGATTTTGAGTACTCAAGTCTTCGTTGATTCCGTAGATAACGAAATCAAAATGTAGCCAAACAATTAACTGCACGGCTATAAATTTAAGTGGTTAGATATGATATATATTTATTTTTTGAGTCAAGTCTTTAATGGAATGCCTCTCCCACATTGACACAATGCTTTTACAGTTAAGAAATCTATCGATTAGGATTCCTTTATCCACCCATACTTACGAGATGAGTTTTACTTTGGGTTTTGAGTTTTTGAAAGTTCGATATATTTGAATTTATTGTGAGGAAAATGCTTTAAGTACAGGTTTTCTCTCACAGATTTTTTATAGGTTTTCAAAATGTATCTCACATGGCATGGTCCCACATGATTAAACTATTGCCAAAAATCTCTCCCCCCACCCACCTATATGTGAGTGGTCATCCCTGTACTTGTAGCTTGACTCTTATTGTAAACGGCCAGTATCATTTTACATAATATAAAAGAAAATCATGATAGAAACCTTGATTTTTGAAAGGAAAATATCAAGATTTTGTGTATTTATACATATGATTTTATTCGGATTCATATTCTATTAATTAAATCCAGAAAATTCCCCCAAAAAAGGGGCGATGGCAAAGGAATTGGTTGCTTTTGTTTGACAATAAATTTGAAAGGTTTTTATAGTAAAACTGACATCAATTCGATAATTTCAATAGGACCACTTAAAATTTTAGAAAGATATATCAAGTCTTGAAGGATTTTAGTATGAAGATAAATAGCATTACATAACTCATGCCATCCAAACACGAGAGTCAAGACGAGACTTGACACACGTCCTAAACGAACCCCAACCTAAGAAATTTGTGATGCGAGAGGACCAGCCTTCATGCTCTAGCAATATGCATGAAAATTCGTGCTAGTTCTAATATGATTATGGAGTTAGATACGTGCAAGTGTTATTCTAAAATTTCGTCCAATCGACAAAAATAACTCTTTCAAAAAAGTTTGGGAGGAGAAGTCTACAAGCATCTTTAAAAGAGCCAAATCAAAATAATTAAGGCTTTATCAAACAACACTTGCGAAACATGATATATCATGGAAATAAAATACAAATTTTTCGTTTTAATAGAAATCATTTTTCGTTTGGACCATTAAAAAGTATCGTTACACAAGATTCATGCGATCCATCGGGCATTTTCCTGGCACGCGTAGCGAAAGCATTCCTTCAGCTTAACTACGATGGGAGGAAGGCTCCCACCATGAATAAATGACACTTAAGAATACTAAAAACGCGTAGTTCGACCCTAACAATACCTAGATGGGGTGAATAGATATTATATGCGGAATTGAAATTATTAATGAATTAAATAGCAACAAGTCACTTTTTAATTATTTTCTAGATGATTAAACATGCAAGTTAGTATTAATCCTATGTTTGAACATCGCAGTGTATATATTATAAACAGTAAATAAAGCAGTAAATCAACACGGAGAAACCCAACTGGAAAAAAACCAGACACTTTGTCAGGCAATCCACTATAAACAATTCAAACAACTTACAGTCTACGAGACTAAATGACACGTACTATCTGATCTCCTGACTGCAATTCCAATAGCTCTCCGCGGATCCCCGTGCTCCCCTGCACTGATCCTTAGCAGCAATTCGCCAAAGCTCTCTGTGGAATCTACTACTCTGCAACACTCATAGCCTTGCAGAATCGTCTCTCCTGTGGATCAATGAAGAACACATTGTTCTATACAGACTGAAACTCCAGTCAACTTCCATCGATCTTCAGAACTCTGACAGATATGGAGGAAATACAAATTTGGTATTTGAATTCTGTGGACGATATTTTTCTTACCAAAACAATATCAATGGACGAAAGTTGAAAGACAAAATATGAAGAATGTCTCACAGATGAAGCTCTCTCAATGTTCAACCTTGTGAAAATTCGTTCTTTTGGTATATATAGGTAGGTTTTAAAACGAATGGATCGGAGAAAAAACTTTTAAATCGCAAAATAAATTTTTTTCTACTAATCCTGCTGATCGAGGGAGGGCTCAGCAACAGTCAAGCGACAAGCCATCGCTCGAGCGAAGGAGGGGCGACAATTAAGCAATAAGGTTTATGCTTTTGACGCTTGAGCCAATCTTTGGCGACAGTCTAATGAAAATCTACGCCGTATTTTCCTTCTTTTGCCATTCTCGAACCCTAAACCTAAAAACCTAAACTTTACTTAATTGTACATTACTCATTGACTTTTTATACAAATTACAATTCAATCATTTTTGTTTACAGAATTGCCAATTACAACATCAAAAACCTAACGAATACAACTAACATTGTATTGTATGGTGCATGCGTGGTAAGGTATCCCCACCACTACCACCCCACATCATCCCCTCCACCGTCTTGGACCATTCTATGAATTAATTCCACTTCAAAAAATAAAAAATAAAAAAATTAAGCACCAAGTAACTAGACAAAGTCAAGTTTGAAATGAAAATATACACAACACATTTTTGTTAAAAATATAAATCATTTCTAAAATCGAAATCAAATCTAGATGCAAACATCCTAGATTAAAATAACCAAAAGTCTAGGATCTACATCATGCCAGAATATTAGGATTCACGAATTCGGGTTATATACTTGGATCCATTATGAACGATTGTTAACTATTGCGGAATTAATACGACAATCGATCACGTACTGATGAACACGATCGAATGGGTGTAGTTTGTGATCTTCCTCAACCAAATCGCCTTATTTCCTCAATAAGAATGTCGTCTCTCTTCTAGATGGGGAGAAGAGAAACTATGTATGATTTGGTGTGTTGGGGACCATAACCAAAAATGTCTTTATATATTGCTCAATTAAAGTTCACATAATCCCCTAATTATAACAATATTGGTATCTACTCAATTAGCCAATATTTATTAAATAGCTAATATAATTGAATTAAATATGTTATCATTGATTTTCCTAACATCCTAAATATTCAGGAGTACCATTAAATAGAAAAATTGTTGGTTTTCTTAACCTCCTAAATAATTTAGAAAATCGTTGGTTTTCCGAATAATTTTGACCCCTATTTTTTAAAATAATTTTCCATAAACTCACAATTTTTCAATTGGTGTTTCATTAACATTTATTAAAATTTACTAAAAATCTGACTTTTAACAAAGATTTCATAGATACATGAACAAAAATTGGGTTAAATCAACAAATGGCCACACAATTTTATACTTAATGTTATCATGACCATTAAATTTGATTTTATTACATTATTGCCATCCAATTTCATATAACGTTTCATCATAGCCACATACTTTCATCTAATATTTCACAATGACCACCTAATTTATTTTCACAATTTTTACTAATTTTAAATAGGGTAAAACGGTAACTTTATATTATATATAATAAATTTATAGAAAACAATTTTTTTTAAATTTTAAAAACATTTATTTTAAAATAAGTTTTTTATTTTATTTTAAATAATTTTTATTTTATTTTATTTTTCTAAGTATTTTTTTAAAATAAGTTTTTATTTCATTTTTAAAACATTTTTTAAATAAGTTTTTATTTTTTTTTATAAGTAACTTTTTTAAATAATTTTTTTATTTTGTTTTTTAAGGAACTTTTTTTAAAAATAAGTTTTTATTTTATATTTTTTAAAATTTATTGTATATATATGCAAAGTTATTGTTTTACTCCCTTTTAAAATTAGTGAAAAATAGTGAAAAGAAGTTAAGTGGTTATGATAAAATGTTATATGAAATTGAGTGGCTATAGTGAAATTGGAAATTGGGTGGTCATTGTGACACTAAATATAAAGTTGTGATATAAACCCACATAGCGAATAACTACAAAACCTACAATTAGATTGAAATCGAGCCCAAGAAAGCCAAAGTAATCAAAATTTTGGATTTGATTCGAAAATAACAAATCAAAATAACCTACAATACGCAAACGATATGTTGACCCTTTTGATTGAATATTTGAGAATTTCATTGATTTGAACGTCACAAGAAGAATCTTAATAAATTTGTGATTTGTCCAGCGAAAAACAAGAATTCAAAAGCAAATTTGCCTCTCAATAAATTTCAATAATAATGTTGTGTACAAATTACAATGAAAATAAAATCCTATTTATACTATCCTATAAAATTGGTCAAAAAAACGTGCATAATCCCCTTAAAAATCACAAGAATATCAATCGAATAAAATTCTAACATAACTAGGAAATTTCTAAAAACTGAAAATTACGCTGTCAGATTTAACGTTGCGGCCGCATAGCTGTTTTGAATGCGATCACATAGTTAACTGTAAATGGCCACTGTTGGTTTCGGTTCATAGGCATGGGACCTCAATTATGTCATCGCATAGTTGAGCTCCGTAGCTCATTTCATTGCTTGCAAAATGATGCTCTAATTGGTTTCGACCATCGATCTCTTCGTGAAAGTTATTCCTTGACTTGTTAATTTCGACATGCCGTCTACCGTAGCTTGAGCAAGCAATCTCATTACCTCTTTCACCTGTTTTGCTCTCGACCATATCATCGAACCTCCTTCAATAATCAACATATCATTTCCCGGGCTTGACTTTGACGCGCTCGACCCTGTGGCTCACATTAAATTGGGTGATCATGATGAAACAAAATTAAATTGAGTGGTCATAGTGACGCACAATGTGTATAAAATTTGGGGGCTATTGGTGGATTTAGGGTGTGTTTGAGCCACATTATTTTGGAAGAAGGTATTCTGAAATAGTAGATTGATGGAGAATATGTGATTGAAAAAGAAGGAAAAATTATTGAAGTGATGAAATGTGTGATTGAAAATGAGTAGAAAAATGAGAATGAAATTTTAATGTGTACCAAACAGGGGCTTGACCTACAAAAATTTCATAGATGCGTGACAATGAACTCATCAAATCCCTTTAACCATCCATACCAAGTTCAAAACTTCAAAAATTTCAAAACAACTCATAAGAATAGCTTCGTCCAAACAAAAGAGGACTCATATGACCAGCATTACTAAGTTGATGACCTGAGTTCGAGCCTCCTTATGGAGAAGGGGGAAATCATTAATTCCTTTTATTAAAAAAATAACCAGCGCCAGCGGTAAGTTTATTGGGGGAAAAAAGAAGATTAATTTGGTTGTTTAAAGAATCTGGCATGCATATTGTATCCTTTGTAACCAGGCTCCATCCATCAAGTGAAATTAACAAAGCTATACGGTTCTTTACCACCTCTATACTTGTACGTTTCTGTCCAAAACGGCAGCTGAGAACTATGCCCTTGTTTGAGCCCTTTTTTCCTCCATCAAAATACATTCTTTTACAGTAATTTCACCTCATTTCAAACGTACATTTTTCAATAAAATAATATTACACGCAAATCCAAAAAAAATCCTTATCTTTTAACCACATATTATCTATCATAACACTATTGCAAAATGCATTTTGAAAAAAATGGGGCTCAACCATTCATATCTCCAGAATCATACAGCATGAAACAGAGCTCAGGAATTTGCTAGAGGAAAAGGACATTATAGTACTCTGTTAAGGTCTACAAAAAAGAAACAACAAAATGGATACAGGACTTGGCACTAGTACATGGGGACTCACTCATATTAGATACTCAAGCAATACGATTTTTTCTCTTGCTTTCCCCTTCCTCTTCGGGAAGAAAAGTAAAAAGACAAGGTACCACTACCAGAAGTGACATTGATGGAGCTTAGAATTCAATCGGATGCAATATTGAGCAATTCTCATCTGATGCCTAGGGAGAATTTTCAGGGGTCTTTAGAAGAACGGGTGTCTTACCTTTATGCTCTGTGACAGCAGCTCGAAACTCTTCGACTACGATAGCATCTTTAAACTTTAAAGCAAAAGTAGAAAGTCCGTCTTTCCCTTCACCGGCAGTATTCACACAGGCAAATGTGATGCCTTTCTTGTCCATATTAGTCAACTTAATGTCTGGGAAGAGACCAGCATTCAAAATCAACCGATAATTTCCTTTGGCTCTCATAATCAATCTAGCTTTTCCTATCCCAGTTGTGGAGGAATTGACCCTGAGTTCTCCCTTGCCGCGTTCCTTCCAAGCTCCATCAATAAACTCAAACAGCACAGAATCGGCAGTGAAAACAACCTGCTCGTTCTCTTCTCCTGTTTCAACAGGGACCTCCTGCATAGAAGGGAATGCACTTCCCCCGCTTATGTTGTCTATAGTTGGACCTGAGGTTCCAAAAATGGAAGAACTTCCATTACCAGAAGCACCAAAGCCAAAAGAAGGCAGGTCATTCTTCAACCCAAGATTGGAACCAGAACCCGTTTGAGATCCATCTTTAGGAATTGAACCAAACGAGAATGTAGAACTGGAAAACCCTGTTCCAGTAAGTCCAGTGAAAGCATTTTGGCTACTTGAAAGTTGCCGAAATGAGCTGAAGGGTGAACTTTCTGTACCCGTTGAGCTATTTTTATCATCAATACCATTTTCCTCAGTTTTTTCGCCTTCTGCATCTTTCCCGGCTTCATTCTCGATGATAACGTTTTCTGTAGATTTCTTGGCTTCAACACTGGACTTCTCACCTTCTTCTGCCTTCTCATCAGCATTTAATTCAACTTTTGACTTGTCAACTTCACTTTCAGATCGTTTGGCATTCTCGTCCTTGACATCAGTTTTCGCCTCACCTACAGTTGATTCATCCTCTGGCTCATCAACCATGTTCTTGGATTGGTTATCTTCCTTGTCAATATGTTCAGTTTCCTTGCTCACAATACCACCCTTTTCAACATTTTCTGAAGCAGCAGAACCAGGAGGAGGAACCAGACGGATCGCAGCAAAAGGGTTGGAAGGGGCTGGGGCAGGGGCGGGGTCTGAGGCTGAGGTAGGGACCGATGGGGTTGGTGTTTGATGGCGACGAACTTTCACTATTCTCCTACTTGCCAGAACCTCATCACTAGCCTTCTTGAAACTTCCTGTCTCTGGTTCAGAGGTTTCATCATCATCGAGACCAGGGTTATCTCGAGATAGCTGCACTCCAGCAGCCCTCTTTTTGGAAGGTTGAAAATTGTTTTCCTCATCCCCCATTGCAGATTAACAAAACAAACTTGCAAGTAAGGTCGCTTCCTCCACTAGCTGGAAGAAGGTGATATATGTAGTTAAAAACAGAAAACAAAATCCACAAACTTAAAAGACATAATAAATGGAATTAATTTTGCTGCTCGACCAAACGGACACTAGGAAAGACAAATTCTAGGAGACCTGGAGACGAGACAATTACTTATGTAGGAGACAAACCAAGACGCGAAACTACGTTATCCAGATAATCCAATCGGCTCTCACCCACAAAGATAAACAAGTGAAAATGGCTTCCAAATCCATTTTGGCAACTGCTATTTGTTTTAGGAAGCATCCAAAGATCACGAACCAAGAAAGAGTAACACTCACATAGGCCAATTAAAAAAAAAAAAAAGAACAATGTGCTACAGTAGTGTCAACGAATGCTTGTTCTTTGCTCATCGAACTAAGAGACAATGATGTTATCAAATAAATTTAGGGAAGTATGAAGTATAGAAATTCAAATTAATTTCTAGATACAAAGTCATAGATGCTGTGTTCTAACTCCGGTGCATGGTGCACTCTGAAACCAAAAGTTTTGTTAACATTCATGTTAAACATTCTTGGGAATCAGACACCCTGATTCATGATTTAGAATACGGTATTATGTAGTTCCCAAAAGAAGAGATAACAACATAATAAAGTAAACCTCCCCTTTCCATTATCTAGAGCTATCATCCAAAGGTTCTATAACAGCAAACTCCAGAATTGAGCAGGTACAAGGCATGAACTTACACAAAAATGACTCAAATCACAAGCATAAATCCAAGTCCCAAGCTTCATCAATAGAAAAAAGAGAGACCAACAAAAAGAAAAAGACAAAAAAGAGTTGGACAACTGTAAGTCCACGAATTTCCAGCAATAAACATTTCACCAATTTTTTACTTGTACTACGATCAAATGCACATCATGGTCTTTCAAAAATATGTGAAAAATTGAAATATGTTGATTATCTGACAGGCTAGGAAAAACAGATATTTTATTTTGATTCTTAGACATCAACCGTGAACATAAGAATTTACCAATTTAAAGAAGATAGTTACTAGACAAAACATAAAAGGTTCCAACTCGGCCCAAAAATAAACTGAGCTGTTTTCATCACTATAAAGCACGTTTCTCTTTCACGCTGTGGAATACAAATCAGAACAAAGTGGTTCAATTCTACACTTTTTGGTAACTTTTAATTTAAAAAGCATCCAAATTCCTGGTAGATGATAGAGGTTCAAAAAATAAGAATGCAAGGACCTCAGCGAGGTTGCTGAAAATGTGCAGTATTTCCCAATTACATGAAAAAGAAACTTAAAAATCCGAAAGATGCAACTCACATGAAAAATGAGAAAATTGGGATGAGATGGACAAAGAAGTCTTATATGAAGTTGTTAGGTTAGGAAATAATGAAAATGAAGATGTAGGTTATCGTAAGAGCTAGCTTGTATTTGGATAAAGGTATAAAAGAACCGACTCCAGGGTTTCCTCAAGAAAGAGGAGAAACTAGTAAATGTCTGAGTAAGATCTCTACCTAAGTCCACAACCACTGTCTAGATTCTTTTAAGTTGAAACCGACGGAACTTACCTTTCCTGATTTTCAAAACAGAACTTGACATATTTTGAGGGGAGGGAATTATTTAGAATCCAACAAAAGAAAAAAGATATAGCATAGGAAAGAGCTACAAACTTCAGATTAATATAACCAGATCACAGATGTAGTGTGAAATAATGAACGAACCACAATTGCATTACAAACCAAAAAGGCAAGCAAAAATTCAAATTAGAGAAACATAATGAATACAACAATTAAATCTTACACATGAACCATAAATTGGGATAAACATAAATCACTAACAACCAAAACAGGATTACATAGGAATGTAATAATGAACAAGAAGTGATCATTTAAGATTTGCCTGCCTTCAGAAAACAAATTACAGGAAAAATTACATTATCAAGGATTTTTTTTACACAATTCAAAAGTATAGCCAATGAATGCATGAAACCACCAACTACAAGCTGGCAAGGATGCTGAATCAAGAATTTAAGATGAACCGTGTAAACTACCCAAAGAGAAGTTACCAACAAAAGAATTCAACATTGATTTTGGGTAAACAAGGCTTGAATATTTTTTAGAAATAACATTGATATTAAATATTTCCATTAAAATATGATTTAAACACTTCCACGACTGCTTGAAAAGAATTTATGAAACATAACCACACAATTCATTTTCCATATAGTGAAAGCCATAAAGCAATCATTATCTAACTCACCATGCATAAAAAGTAATAAAGAACAACAAAAGAGGATAAAGAGACCATGTTAAAAGCTAAAAGTACTAAAAACAGAGTCTAAAAGATCATTCATTTTCAAAAGAAATAACCACAAAAGAGGATAAAGAAACCACATTAAAAGCTAGAAGTATTAAAAACAAAGTTTAAAAGGTAATTTATTTTCAAAATACGAAATGATCAACCACAAAATGTCAGATCAAGACATGATTCCTGAATATAAGCATCCCGAAATGGGCCATATTAATTCCTCAAAATGATTTCACACATTTTTAAAGTATAAGTAGGATAACTTGCTCTCCCCAAGAATAAAAAAAAAAGGATGGCTAAAAAGATTTCTTGACACTATTTCAACAACGACCAAATTCCTTTTGGGACAAAATCACCTCAATCACATTCGTAATTGAGCATTAGACTTCTTTCTATACTTGCACAACTTCGCAAACAAAGTTCATTTTGTTTAGATTATTTATTCAAACCATTCAAAAGATTGAAACCCTACATTTCAAATTGAAATTCAAGGCTCAACTGGATTCTTTACCCATCTCCCTTATGTCTGGTCATTTAAAAATCGAAAATAATGTCAACAAAATTTAAGCTTCTCCTATCCATCCCACAAATTTTACTCTCATTTTCCACAGGAATCAAGCAGTTCTTCTTCCAAGTCACAATCCCCAATTTTCAATCTCTCACAACCCTAAAACTAATACTCAGTAATAGAACGGTCAAATACTTATAGTAAGAAGAATAAAGAATAAATTTTCTAAACATCAGAAATGTAAAATAAAAAATAAAAATAAGAACTTAAAATCCAAACTAACACTAGCAATTCTACAAGAATCAAAAAGAACAAAAAAACTACACATCATATGTAAGAGAATCAGTTACCTGAGAGAACTAGATGGATTTGCGTTGGGAGATTCGCTTAAATTTGAAGCTTCAGTATTTGGTAGTGTCAAAACCCTAGGGCAGTGAAGCGGAAAGAAGGAAATGACAAGGAATATATATAATTGGGAGAGATATTTGTTGCGAGTCGTTCTTTATTATTATCTTTTCTTATTTCCTAATCGGATAAAGTTGGGTGGAATTTAACTAAAAATGGCATATAATTCACTAAAAAAAGGATTTATAAATAAAATGTTGTACCGGGTAATGTTTATTTAACAATTTAGGATATGCCAAACTTCTGTGAAAAAATTTACTTTAAATCACTTTATTTAAAAATTAAAAGATTCTTCTAATCAAATGGAGCACTTTCAAAAAATTATGCAAATATTATCGTAACTTCTTAATCTCATAAATAATTTTTTGACTCTTTGCCAAACATGCTTTTAAGACTTATCTTTCCACTTAGATTGAGTCAGGTAGGATTGAGTTAATGCATTTTCACATTCTTTTGATGGTAGACAATACCCAATCATCGAAAACATGTGATAGGGACATCACAAGTCGACCCAACATCACATCGTCCTATTTCTTTCAAATTTTGTATTTAAAAAGAAGGGGAAAAAAAAATACCTAGCTCCTACAAGTTGCGAGCCTGGCTATGCACACTTGGACCAGGCTAGCTCAACACTTTGATCTCCAACCAACTTCCATTTGATATTTGAGTTTCCAAATTTTAATTTTGTAATATTTAGCTCCCCTACTCACGGAGGGCAAAATTCCATTAAGTAATCACGAGCTAAAATATTCTTCTTTTGTATTTTTCATTGAAATTTGTATACCCAATTATCAAAAAGATTTGACTTATTGCAATACCAATTACAAAGTAAGTTGATTTACCAAAAACTTCACTCCAAAGTAGAGTAACTAAACGTGTATCTTACCCGACTAAAATCACAAATGACAAGTCAAACATGATTTACAAGATAACGGACATTTTATAAAGGAAAAAAAGTAATGTTATTCAATAGTGAAGACAACCGATAATCATCCTATGTATGGCATTTTGTTATTTGATGGAGACAAGCCATGGAGAAGGGAAATCAAACTTACAATATTTGATGGATGAAAATCTGAAGAATTGTAATTCCTACTGTCATTGATGTATACATTTCACAGTACCGCATAAAAGAATATATAAAACTATAGTGAATTAAACTATAAGGTGTAGCTTCAAATAGCCCACAACGTGTTCAAAAGACAAAAATTAATTGTGCTACAAAATGACACCACGCGATTACTGGATCACCTCTTTCCCGAAACAACTAGAATACCTGGCAAAAAAAAATGAATTTAAAGTTCATCACTGGAAAACAAGCAAAGAACACCCGTATGACGGTTTAAATAGATTGAAATGATAGGCAGGTCCAAAAACGTTTATCTGAACTACACAGTACAACTTATGTGCCACAAGCGTCACAATTAAAAGGCTAAAGATGAAAATGAAATGGTTCTGGGAATAAATTTGCAGAGAGAAGTGTTGTTAGATCATATATCCTCAACTTTATTTCAGTTGCACGCAAATAGATTTCTATCGCATGCAAAAAATTAAGATACATATTTTTGTTGGGTATGAATAAGAGAGGTGGCAAACAATATTTAAATTCATTTTCTTATCTTAATGCCGGCTGCCAAAATCAATAAACAAGCAAATTGTTAATTCACCAAAAAATTCAGAAATTATATGCACGTGAGATTACTAGAACACGTTGCAAGAAAATCAAAATAGGAGGTATTTGAAATTCTACCAGATGGATTGGTAAAAAAAATGCGGATCTCGTAACTTCAATTCCTCACCTTAAGGAGTCACAACCAGCAGGAACCAGCTGTCCTGATTGGACCTAGTGAAGTGGTGTAAGCACTGCAAACACAAGGCTCCATCATTATTCTACTTGAAGTGTTAAATCAAAGCTGATGCATAATGGTCAAAATACAAAACAAATAACCTACAAGACACGAGATGATGATTGAGAAGACGTAGGATCTGAGTTCATTTTAAAACATCAAATCAAATTGAAGCACCAGATGATGATTGAGAAGACATAGGATCTGATAAAAAGAAATCTATGAGCCTTAGCAACGAAAAATTGAACCAAAAGGACCAAGAAAAGATTTCTCCATTCTACTGCATATATAATCATAATCAGAATAAATTTCTCGATGAAAAGCATTCTATCAGATACCATTGTAACTTCAAAATGTCGCTTTAGTAAATTTTCTTTTACCCACCAAAGTTGATAGCAACAAATCATGGTAGAATTTATTAATTACTAACACAAATAAATAGTCAATGAAATTTTTAAAAAATATGGGTTTTAGACGAGGAAATACACTAAATGAAATAAAAATGTACATGGAATATAAGAAAGCAAATCAGCACAACAACTAAAAAAAATCCAATTAATCACCAGCAAAAAAACTAGAATTTCACACTGGCCCAACCAACCGCTTTTAGGCTGACGGTTTTCCTTCATTATTCGTACCCCACTCTTCATCAGCCTCGTTAGAGTTGACTAATATAGCACCATCTGTTGAGTCAGCATCCACCACGACAGCCTCTTCTTGGCCCTCATGCCCCTCTTCCCCTGCGTCATCTTGCCCCACCTCTTGTGCCTCTTCCCCTCCATTCTGCTCTGCAACCTGGAGATAAAAACAGAAACCAGCACTCAAAACCAACTTGAAGATCGAATAAGTGAACTACAAGTAAATCTAAAACCACAGTTTGAAACATGAGGGCCCAAGTTACTTTTATAAGGAACAAAACACACCACAACAAGGCATTAATTGCAGGTCAAAATTTGAAAATCTTGCAACATCTACTCAGCGAGAAATAAAAGATAAAAAGGGACACAAAAGCATCAGAAAGTGAATGCTATTTTTCTTTATTTTGTTTTCTAACAACATATATTATAAGAACAAATTCAAAACTCTGTAAGGCAGGATACAGTAATCCTTTGAAAAGCATTCTGAGTGAGTTATTTAAGCTCCATGCTTTCTTTCCATTGAATTAAAGTTCAATCAAGTAGCGCACACTAAATTCAATTAGTTTAATTGTATAACATATTGAGTTGTACCTCGTGATCCAAGATTCCATTTTCCAGCGGTTCTTCTTCGTGCATTTGCATGTTTCTGAAAGTTTCTACAAGGCTTGCGGTTGATCTATCAATATGCTGTACATATTCGGCTGCTGGAGGATAATTACCCCTGCAATGTTGAAAAAGGTTTATGTTTAATGCATACTCTTCAAACATGTCCCATAACCTCAAAGATAAGTAACTGAGATGACAGAAGACTCCAAAATGAAAAGAGACAAAATATAATACAGCTAACTTAAAACTGAATGGTTATGAGCTTTAACAGTGTTCCAGGATGATATAAAAGGCAAGGGATATGACACCGATAATTAAATGCTAGAGTATCAGTAAAAAATACAAAAGTAGCTTTATCAAACAAGAAGAAGCAGGAAATAAAAGCCATAAATAAATCCATACAGTGCCTCAGCAACTTTCGATTCAACATCAAGTGCTATTTGCCAGTCCTCAAATAAATTCGGATATTCTTCAGGATCAGCGAGAGATTCTGCAGCTTTCTGATTAATCTGCAAAGCACATAATCCAGGTGAATAGAACAGAAAGTTTGCTGTATAATATCAAACAAGTTAACATCTCACAATTCATTTCTATGAAATTGAAAATGTAACCTTTTGAGCAGGACATACAATACTTTTCCCACAGATATGCCTTAACTTCATTTTGACATATAAACCCACCCCCACTAATCAGGGAAATTTATGTTAGCTGTGACTATCCTTAAAACTAAAGGAGGGTAATCACATTTTAACACAAGTAACTAAGAAACTACAATGAATACAAGAAGATATAACGTATGCAACCCACCCTTCTTCATCTGTTGGTCAACATATATGGAGTTGTTAATAACACAAATACATGAAATTAGATTTAGAAAATAGTTTAACATATTTAGAAGTTCAACGAATTGATTTAGGAGAAAATTTGCAAACACAAATTTTTAGTAAGAATTTGATAAATCATATATACTTTTATCTAAATGAAAGCTTGAAATATCAACTTTCAATGAACAAATTGAAGGGTCATGAATCAGTATATTAGATGTCAATATTTGCAGTAAGGTTCTTAAATGTGCCTTATCCATTATTCCGTTGCACGTGTTTTGAAAATAGAGAATAATGAATCACTGCACAGAATCTCAAGCACAAGCACATTATCATAATTGAACTGTAACCTTATTGAGGTCCTTTCTCCAGAGAGCCACAATTTCTGACACTTTACTAGGAAGATAAGAACGAGCCATCAATGCAGCTTCAGGAATCCGATTGCTGTACAGAAATTGTGATTTAGAAATCATCATAGTTTAAGAGGTACAGCAGACAGATAAAGTGAACATCAAGAATTACCTATCAACCAACAGCTGAAGGCAATCCTCCAATTTACCCAACATAAATAGACAGAGGAATGCAACATTGTTCTTCCCATGCTCTTTCGCGAGAGACGAAAGTTGAGTTATTCCTTCGGCATCTCCCAGAGAAGAATAGAGTAGCAATAAACCGCTCAAGTCATTTGCTTGCTTTAAACATTCCTCAGTCATCTCTAACTGCAATACAACAGCATACAGTTATAAAGAGAATTCAAGAATGGAAGAATGTCCTTATTGGGAATTGAAGAGAGTTCATTCTCATGAAAGATGGTTTGGAAATGTAAACTACCCCCTCGAGTGGCATTTTTACTTTGGACGGCGGTCAGAGGACAGGTGTTAACGGTGGACAATCTTCGAACAAGGGATTTCTATGTTACAGAGTTGTGCTATATGTGTAAGAGGGACGTGGAGATGAGTGAACACTTGTTTCTTCACTGTGATACTGCTCGCTTACTGTGGAACGATATTTTGACATCACAACACATGGATTGGGTATTGCCAAGGTGCATGGAAGACATGTTAAGAGCATGGAGAAGAAAATTTCGAGATAAGGA
>CAIGRH010011097.1:0-10218 GCA_903798295.1 Fraxinus nigra | reverse complement strand
ATATTAAAAAATTGAGACCCAAGGCTTAAAATTACGAAATGATCTGATTTATTTAATTAATTTGTTAATTTATTTAAAAAAATAAAATAATTTAATTAATTCAATAAAAGAAATAAAAATTTTATTTAGTTTCGGTTCTTGGTCTAGACCCGAGACCCGACCCATACACATCGGTTCTCGATTCGAGTATCCGTTCGAGTATTTAACTTATGAAGAATCGCTCGGTTCGATTCGGTTCAGGTTGGGTCGGGTTCGGTTCGGGACTTTTGGACACCCCTAGTTTAGAGTAAATTAGAGGCGTGCTCCTCAACCTTTCTCATTGTGTGCTAACGCGTCATCCAATCTTCAAAAGTAAGGTTTGTATGGGCGTATTTGAAGGATATTATTGAGAAAAGAATNAGACCCGACCCATACACATCGGTTCTCAATTCGAGTACCCGTTCGGGTATTTAACTTATGAAGAATCGCTCGATTCGATTCGGTTCAGATTGGGTCGGGTTCGGTTCGGAACTTTTGGACACCCCTAGTTTAGAGTAAATTAGAGGCGTGCTCCTCAACCTTTCTCATTGTGTGCAAACGCGTCCCCCAATCTTCAAAAGTAAGGTTTGTATGGGCGTATTTGATGGATATTATTGAAAAGAATATATTTTAAATAGTGATATTATGAGAAATATGTGATTAAAAAGTAAAGAAAAATTGTTGATGTGATGAAAAATATTAATTTATTGAAAAATGTGTGGTTGAAAATAAATTTTTAAAAAAATATGTACCAAATATGAGCTTAATCCTCTACCCTAATACATATTGATACAGACACATTGTACACAGAAAACTAACAGTTAAAACACAACAAAAGGTGGGCTCGCATTCTTTGCAAATATTTTAGTCACAATGGGATCCACCTCCACATGAGATTTCAAGTGAAATGGAATTTTCTATCCTAACATGTGTACCTACTATCTACACAATGAAATTTGTCAATTTAGATATTAGAAGTACAATGTCATGGAGAGAAGTTTTTGAAAAAAGACGATCATAGATACCTACACTGTACTATCACTCATTTTAATTTTTTTGTCTCATCTTTTTCTTACTTTTCACCTGATTTGTGGGCCAAACGTCCACCCTCAATTTAGACAAAATTCAAGACCCTTTTGGAGCCCCATGTTTTGACAAAAAAAAATTATAAAAAACTTGAATTTAAATAAAATATTATTTTGTTGAGAGAACGTGTAATTGAAAATTAGTTGAAAACGATCTTTTAAAAATGAGGTTCATTCAGATGCTAGCATAAAATAAAATGCACCTTTTAAACAAATTATCTATTTAATCAATGTGGCATGGTGCGATCCCGACCAAAGAAGAGGAGGCGACGATATGTGATAGCTTCAATTCTAGCAAGAGGTGGTGGCATTGTGGGCTTGGTGGCGGAGATTGAGAAAGTGTGGGTGTGGCTGCAGGAGATGCAATGTTGTGGAGAAAAAAGAGGAGAAATTAAGTTGGATTAAGGTCTTTGGTATTTCGTCGGGATTTTTCAATTCCAAGTAAAGTTTATTTTAAAACAATGGTGGTGGCATTGGATTTGATTTTAATACTAAATACCAACCCTACTCATAAGCCAAGCCATGATTATGAAGAACACATGCTCTATTTTTTGAGGTAAAAGAATTGAAATATTGCTTATAAAAAGTAAAAAAAGATCATTTTTTAGATCAAATCTTGTTCTTATAAATTTAAAATCAATATTTTTGTTACCACACAACATAAGATTTTAATGTCATTTTGTGTTTCATTCTACGTGTTACTAGACAATATTAATAGTGTGACAAAAATGTAGTCGTATCATATGCGATCGATAATAATTAGATGAATAAGAGAGGAGAAGGTAATACATTTATCTTCTTTAATTCTAACTAATTTGTAAATTAAACATACATTTTGTGATTTGAAAGTAAACAAATGACAACAACTGAAAACACCACAAATCCAAGTTATTCTTTGTGTTTGCACAATTTAATAACTGATATTAACAACTTGTCTCCAATTAATTGCCTTAGTCTTCGTATCAGCTGCGATCGATTAATTTTGTTTTCCTGTTCACCAACCACAAAAAGAAACTTAGGTCCAAAATTATAATAATGAAAAGATTAAAGTTATTTTTGGTGCGTTGCTCTTGATAAGACTCAATTCGATCTTCTTCTACCATTCACTCATTACTCAAACTTACCTACTTTGCACTTAAAATGAATCAAACTTACTTCAATGGTGAACCAATATGATCCACACTATTTTGTTAGGTCGAACAAGGCAGGTCAGGTCCATGCAACAAAACTTAAAGTCGAGCACGAACTTGGCCTGCCTACCTACCTACCCTCAATTGTCGTGATAATGGAACAAGAACCGTCGGTAAGTAGTTGTAGTTAGTCTAACTTGATGCCTTCCAAAAAAAATTGAGGAATCCGATAAGGCTCTAATCGCAAACTGGTAAAGCCCATTTAATAGGATATATGTTTTTCTTTGTAATCGAACTTCTTCTGAGGTCTAACTTTCTCCGAAAGTTTTTTTGTTCAGACAAAATGTTTTAAAAAAATTATTCGAGCAAATTTAAAGTAATTTCTTAATTTCAAAAACAATTTTTTTTGACATTTTAAAAGACTACATTTGGTTGGACCCCTAATGAAGATTTTGCTAAACTTAGGTACTAATCAACTTAATTTGAGACTTTTTGCCTGTTGAAGATTGTGCTAAACTTGGGTACTTCAACCTACGTTTACACTGGCATATAAACGTATGTAAATGAAAATTCGAGAGTTAAGAAAAGACATTTACCCGAAAATCCTTGTAGTATCTGGAAATCAACTTCATTTTGGAAGAATCTAGAAAGTTGGAAAGAATATTGAAGAGCATAGGAAACTTCATGTTTGGCGACTTGGGTTTCACGTAATAATAATAATAATTCTTTGGGGTCCTAAAACTGATAATATAATTGGGGAAAATATGAGAATTCATGTAAGCCTTCCAAATTATGTATTTCTTGGGTGCCAAGGGATTATCAATTCCCGAGTCAAAATTCTCCGAACTCGGTTCAAACTGTCCTGAACCGGCACGAACCACTTCCGGTTTACCCAATATTACACGACACAGCAACATATGCCTTAACCCATTTTCGTCCTCTTCCGCCAACATTGCACTGCAAAATTAAAAAATAAAATAAATTTAAAATTCGACTACACAATTTTTTTTTTTTTTTTTTATCAATCGCGTCAACTTATCTATAACATAGATACACGAAGTGTGTATAATTGGACAATTCGTAAATTGCACGAGACCTGAAACTGGCATCGTCTCTAGACAACTCAATCAATCTTTACGCCACGGTAAGAATCATATTTTAAGTTAGATTTTAATAAAAATTAATGAAATATAAGTTATCTTTTACACTTTCAAAAGCCAGCTATAGCATCACAAGAAGGACCTCCTTCTCTAAATACACAAATAAAAGGAATTGATGGATAGATTCTTTCAAATGGTTGGTCGAAGAAATCTCATGTAGAGCTGGTGATCTTAGAAGATAAGAAAAGGATAAGGAACAATTGAATAAAGAGATTCGAGAATTGATGGAGCATAAGCATTTTTTCCTTTATGGTCGGCGAAAATTACACGTTATACTATATTTTTTGAAATAGATATATGTATAAGTCTTAAGTTTCAGATTATTGAAAAGTTGATAAAAATCGTTCGACACAGCCTTTAGTCACGTTAGACGATTACATAAGATCACTAAATTTTAGAAATTTACCAGTCAAATAATTTTACATATAGAAGTCAATTTTTTATGTTGGTAATAACTAAACAAATTTGCTTTAATAAATTTAATGTATAAACGTAAACTCGATAGCTAAACAAAGTTATTGCCTATGGAAAAGTCCATAGTTTATAGAATAACAACTAAACATAACATCGAAGATTAATAATAGAGTTATTGCTGATAATTTAAAAAATTATCTTAAGAAATTAGTTGTATCGATAGAATTTTCGGTTTTAAATAAAGTCATTTTTTATCTTAGAATAGTTTTTAATTATCAACATAATTTTCTGAAAGTTATAATATTTTAAGATTAAAAATGACTTTTCAATAAGTAATATTAAAAATAAAGTCAATTTAATGAATTTAATTTACTGAGGACGATAAATGAAAGTAATAACAATATAAAATGGAATACTAATTAGAAATTCCTCCGTAGAATAAAATCATAGTTAAAAGAATGACAAATTCTTCAATAATATTTTTAACAATAGTAATATATACTTATACATAAGAAAATTAAAAAAAAACAATATTGAGAAAGTAAAATTTTATTTGTGGCATTCTCCCCATTAAAACAAAATAAATCATTATGCCACTATTTGTTTGTTTGTTTTTTTGGCTAATAAAAAACGATTTTCAGCAAATTTTAATAAAAATTGATGAGATTTGTTATTGAAAAGTTGATAAAAATCGTGGATGTGATGAAATATGCTGTTGAAATTAAATTTTTAAAAATGAAGATCAAATGGGATCTAAGTCATTTTAGTAAAAATCAAATTGCTATTGCACATAAAATTTAAATAAAAAAATAAATATATTTTTTAAGTAAATTAAATGCCGAAAATATTATGGTTACCTATCGAGAGCAGCATTAGTGGGAGACAATTGGATGCCAACACCATGTGATATACCATTTTGAGGCTCTTTGCATCTGCTAAATCCATGACCTATTATTCCACACACTTCATCTCTAGAACCACCGTACCATGCATACTTGATATTGGCGTCTCCGCCGCATTTCTCTGCCACGGCGGCGGAGAAAATACGGAAAGCCTCCATCCTCACCTGCCCGGTTCGACTCGAGTACAAGTTTTTATGTATAGCAACGACATCACTCTCCTTCCCAAGCAATCCCATTCCCATTAAAAAGCTTTTCTTGATTACACTGTGCTCATTTTTCGCCTCGTCCAATCTGATCATCCCATTTCCAGTGAAAAACTTGAATTTCTCGAAGTCGGGATTCGACGATTCGCATTCCGAATCATTATCCACTGTGAATGAAACCTGATCTTCATCAAAATCTGTATGATCCATGATCCTGTGCATGAAAAATGGAATTCAGAAAGTTAATATATATAGCCCATGAAACTTGATAGAATGGGTTTCTGTTGAAACTTAGGCTTTAAGAAATCTTTATAGATAAGTAGTACAAAAAAGTTAAATCTTCCAGATTGGCCGAGAATGGGAATATGTATAATTTTAAAGTTGCTACCTTTACAAGTTTTGTTGTTTCCTACTTCAAAGCTTTAAAGGGACAAGTAAAAGTCAATAATACCAACTTCACAGCTCAAATGATGAATGTGAAAAACAGTTGTGTATATACACAAATACAACCGACTTTGGGATTGTTGGTAAAGCTTTTAGTTTATCGTTATTTAATTATCAACTACTAGTAGTAAATTATTGTTAGTGATAAAGAAATAAGGGTATATTAGTAAATGAACCAAACAAAACATCTGCATAATTGAGACTTTTTTTTTTTTTAAAAAAAGTCTATATAAATGGAACGAGGAAGTATGTCGTTATAAAATTTTAAATCTCAGAGCCCGTTTGATATCGATTAAAATCCAATTAAAATTGAAAATATAGTCGTTATTGGGTCTCACTCGTCTAATAAAAGTCAACAATAACGACTAGTTTTTCAATTTTAATCCGATTTTAATCTCTACCAAACGGGCTTAGTTGTTCCCGTTTGATATCGATTAAAATCCAATTAAAATAAAAAATATGACCGTTATTGGGTCTCACTCGTCTAATAAAAGTCAACAATAACGGCTAATTTTTCAATTTTAATTCGATTTTAATCTCTCTCAAACGGACTCTCAATAAATCTCTATTTGGTAAAAATTAAAATTCAGATTTTAATTTAAATCAAAACCAATAATTAAGATTAACAACATATTTCAAAGGACCAACAACTTTTCAATTATATATTTCATAGACTTTTACTAAATTTTACTAAAAAATTGATTTTAATTTCTATCGAACAACGAGTAAACGTATGATTTGAGATCATCAGTTGAAAAACGTATCAAAATTGTGTAATTATTAATGAATTTATAATAGACGGTGCAAAGGTAGACTTATACGATAAGTTAGTTGCAAGGCTTTTGGCTATAATTCAGACACGATTTGCGCTATGAAGAATTCGATTTAAAGTTGTTTATGGCAATGAAAGAAAGTCAAAGTTGTCTAACTAACCGTTCGATTTGGGTTTTAATATGCATGTGTAAAGCACCAGTGACCAGCCTCTTCAGGAAAAGCCATTTTAATTTTATTTTATTTTTTTTACATTTAATTTTGTTAGATCTCATGATGATGTAACATTGACTAAGGACATGTTTGGCAAAATTTTATTTTTCTTAAACTAGGCAAACATATTTCTCAAACTGAGCCCAAGACCAAGAGGATGAGGTCAAAACCATGCCCAGAGAAAATTTAGTGAAGGTATAGATCATGCTACGAAAAACTAGAAGAATCAAAGACGAGCACGATCGAACTAGTACCGAACAAATCCTATATATAAACAAGGTGCTTGACCTTATTTAGAGCTTGTTTGGTACATGTCAAAATCTCATTAAAATTGAAAATATAGTCGTTATTGGGTCTCACTTGTCTAATAAAAGTCAACAATAACGACTAATTTTTCAATTTTAATCCGATTTTAATATCTACCAAACACGTCCTTAGATGTCAAAGTTTAGCAACAACGTACGACAATAATGTGGGACGAAATTTAGCCGGACATAGTTGATCTTAAAAATTAAGAATGTGGTAGCGGTGTGTCGATGTCTACTTAAGGTTCCAAAATAACGTGAGAAGCAAATGCACCTAAAACTGTAGATACGTGTCCTCTTTCATCTCCATACATATGGGGGGGAACCATCACACCTATCAATACGTTCCATAAATAATCTTGACTAACAATAAGTCAATCTTTCAGTTTAGAATAATGTGCGGTTAAAAAGTAGGAGAAAAATTTGAATTTTATGTACAAAATATTTTATCATGTAAATATGTGATTTAAAATAATGATTGTCAAACATGGACTTAATTAAACATCTTAAAATCCCTATTCTCATTCTCAAACATATCAAGGCCCTGTTCGATAGTGATTAAAATTGAAAATATTCGATTTTAATCTCTAACAAACACGCCCTTAAATGTCAGAGTTTAGCAACAACGTACTACAATAATGTGGGACGAAATTTAGCCGGACATAGTTGATCTTAAAAATTAAGAATGTGGTAGCGGAGTGTCGATGTCTACCTAGGGTTCCAAAATAACGTGACAAGCAAATGCACCTAAAACTGTAGACACGTGTCCTCTTTCATCTCCATACATATGGGGGGGAACCATCACACCTATCAATACGTTCCATAAATAATCTTGACTAACAATACGTCAATCTTTCAGTTTAGACAAGTTTTAGCCATCCTTTGACCGCCATTATTTTGAAAAAAAAAAAAGAGTTTTTGAGTAGTAATTTTATGAATAATGCGCAGTTAAAAAGTAGGAAAAAAATTTGAATTTTATGTACAAAATATTTTATCATGTAAATATGTGATTTAAAATAATAATTGTCAAACATGGACTTAATTAAACATCTTAAAATCCCTATTCTCATTCTCAAACATATCAAGGCCCTGTTCGATAGGGATTAAAATTGAAAATATGATCGTTATTGGGTCTCACTCGTCTAATAAAAGTCAACAATAACGATTATTTTTTCAATTTTATTCTGATTTTAATCCCTACCGAACGGACATATATGTATATCTAAATATANGTTAAAAAGTAGGAAAAAAATTTGAATTTTATGTACAAAATATTTTATCATGTAAATATGTGATTTAAAATAATGATTGTCAAACATGGACTTAATTAAACATCTTAAAATCCCTATTCTCATTCTCAAACATATCAAGGCCCTGTTCGATAGGTATTAAAATTGAAAATATGGTCGATATTGGGTCCCACTCGTCTAATAAAAATCAACAATAACGACTAATTTTTTAATTTTAATATGACTTTAATCTCTACCGAACTGGCCCAATTATCTTCTATAATCCCTAAATTTTCTATACGAGTTCATCCCTTCACTCTCACGTCACTCATTTCTTACTCTCAAACTTGCAATTTACATAATAACATGTGAAAAGTCAATTATTTTTATTTTTATTTTTTGTAGAATATTAAAGTTGACCACAGTTAAGGGTCAACATTCCCAAAGTTCACGCATATGGTCCTATCCAATGAATTAGGTCAGTCAATGAATTTCATTTTGATTTGAAGTAACATACTCTACCGTCTTATTTTGTACACGTTCAAGATAGCGCAGCGTGGAAGACTTGTTGAGTTTCATTATCATCGTATACTTTTTAAAATAATTTGATTTTTGTAAGTCTCGATTATAGGCATTCTACTCGAGCACCACTCTATTCATCGTCTTCTACTAAAGGGACTGCTGGAAATGAGAAATCAAAGCATCTTCTAAGCCTCATGTTTACTCTCTTGATCCTGTTTGCAGATTCCACATGTCGGGTTCGTTTGGTTAACTTTATAAAAATGTTTCTTCTATTTAGAAAAATTCTTAGAGAAAGTTGGTTCAATGAGCTTTCTTTAAAAGTCTTCTCGAAGAGAATTTTTTTTTAGAATTTAGAACTGAGCGGTTCTTCGTAAGTTAAATATCCGAACGGGTACCCGAATCTAAAACCGATAGGTATGGGTCGGGTCTAGACTAAGAACCGAAGAACCGAAACTAAATTATTTTTTTATTGAATTAATTAAATTATTTTATTTTTTAAAATAAATTAACAAATTAATTAAATAAATCAAATCATTTCATAATTTTAAACCTTGAGCCACAATTTTTTAATATGGATCACCGACATTTTAATATTAATATCTACTTTTTGGTATTTGTATGCATTGAATTAATGTTATTTGACAGTTAGTTATTTATATATTTTTGAATTGAGCTACGTTAATTTGTAAAAGTTACAAATGCAATGTCATTAATTATATTTATGCAGTGTTGCTGTAAATGTTAAAAAATTTAATTATGATATGGAACCGAAAGGAACCGAATCAAATGTAATTGAACCCGAACGATTCCATAATTATATTTGGACCCGACAGGTCCATTTATTAAATACCTGAAAATGTTTGAACAGAGCAAAATCGAATCGAACCGAACCGAACCACGTATAGCCCTAATTTAGCCCATGTTTGGTACACACACATTAAAATTGTCATTTTCATAATTCTACTCATTTTCAACCACAAATTCTTAAATAAAATAATATTTTTCATCACATCAATAATTTTTCCTTCTTTTTTAACCACACGTTCTCCATCAATCTATTACTCCAAAATAATGTGACTCAAACACACCACTTTTTCAAAATCTCTTATACAAAAGCAGACACCACCGCCAAACAGGCATAGTTTAAGACCTATTTCCATTTAAGTTTTTTGCTCGTTCAATAAGTGAATAATATAGTAATAAAGTTACACATTGTGCTTTTATTCTCCAGCTTTGTATATGAATGATGTCGTATCTTTTTGTATTTGCTACAGCTTTATCTTCAGAAAACTTCCATCGCCCTCTAATGTCGTCAATCTCCTCAAATCAAATGGCATTTCAACACTGACTCGAACAACCTAAAATCATTATTCGTTCCGAACTCAAGCTCATATTTTACCGAACTCAAATCTCATATTTTACTAAATTTACAATTTTTTAATTATATATCTCATCAATTTTTATAAAAAATTATTAAAAACCTAACTTAATAAATTTAGCCACATTTTTTTTTCATTATAATAAAAAATATGACCGTTATCCATTACATCAATATTAAAATTCAAACTTTCTATATCTTGTGTGAGGCTCATAACGACTATATTTTTCATTCTCATTCTCGTTATAACGTGGTTCAAACGGGCTCTAAATTTAGAGGGTGTGTGGTGGAGATTAAAATCAGATTAAAATTGAAAATATAGCCATTGTTGTTGACTTTTATTAGACGGGTGAGACCCAATAACGGCCATATTTTCAATTTTAATTGGATTTTAAGCCGTACCAAACAGGCTTTAAATGTATAATATTGCTTTCCAAATTAAAT
>CAIGRH010011082.1:0-10961 GCA_903798295.1 Fraxinus nigra | reverse complement strand
CGGATACGGACACGCTACCCTAATTGAAGTGTCCGCACTACAAAGCCGGGAATAGTTCGCTGCCCTACTAACTAAAATAATAATTTCTTTTTTGTTGCTTTATAAATTTTTCTTTCATTTGTTTGCAAACTAAAATTGTTCTATTATGAGTTTTGAAGGTTGTTTACGACATATTATGTGCCTATTTCATATTTTAACAACTTTTTGACATTTTTCGGTTTAAGCCAGCCTCACATCATGAAGGAAAAAGTCTCACTACCCGATTATGTTTTTTTAAACATTATAAATTGTAAAAAGAAGAGAGAGAGCTTATAAATGAAGTAGAGATATTATTTGGGGGGTGTCTTCAACTCCTATTTCGTCAATCAAAGTACGCCTGAGGGTGGCCCAGGAGTGAGACTCATTTCCGAGTCAGCTGATGTGAGGGCTCCTTTTTGAGAATACGCCCATGGGTTAGGAGGCACTATAAGAGAAAGCAGTCAACAAATTGCTTTTTCTATGTAATTGGTGGGCTCTCATAGTCATAGTCAAATTACACGTATTAACCCTAACAACTCTTAGATTTATAATTGAAGGTGTAGTGTAGATCATTATTAAAACAAACAGAAATATGGTATAAATTTTCATTCATAGTGTGCATTGTCTGTGTCAGCATGTGGGGGCACCTTGTACACCCCATACTCACAATGGAAGGTTGGGGGTTATAAAAGGAAAAATTTGCAGCAAACTCCAAAAACTGGATTCTTTGAGCAACTTACCTCAGCAACCACAGCCTCATTCTCAATAGGGTTCATTGAACAAGTTGAATATATCATTCTCCCACCAACTTTAAGCAACGTTATACCTATGAAGATCGTTTAAAACCATAAGAATCATAAATGTTTAATTAGTGCTTTTCTCAGTAAAATTTAATGCTGGGGTACAGATAGAACTTAAATGTAATATTTGGCCTAAAACATTAAAGAGTAATTAATTTCTTTTCTTCCATTCCAAGTTTTATGCATTCCAATAATTGACTCTTTGCACAGGCACTAGTATATGTAAATCAAGATTGACCAAAAGTCATGATAATACATATTATTATATCTTTTCTTTTAACTTAAGAGAGAGTTCACCATATACCCTTCAAAATCAGGATAGAATGAAATTTTCTTTTTACCTTTTTTGGAAGGGGTTCAAACAGTTAAGCATAGAAATGTGTGATAGATTCTAATAATTTTAATTCTTATCAGGTTTTTGGGTTTATTCCTGACTCCCTTTTATTGAATACATCCAAATTTTATCATCAGAAACAATAAAGGCATGACAAGAGTTATAGAAAGTTAACGGACAAAAAAAAGTTGTATATGTTACCTCAAGCAACAAATACAACCAAACTACACAGTAAATAGGATCAACTAAACCAGGATGGAATGTTTTCTCGTAAGAAAAATTATATTCCGTTCCAACTAAATTACCAACAGATATGCCTACATGTTTCATAAAAAACTTGTACAAGCCAACTATTTCAAAGCCACCACCTTGGCACTTGGTCTTCACATGAAGCTTCATCGACTAGAGGAATCAAGTATAGTGAGACGTACAATATTATTTTCTAAACCCATTGTTTGCAATAACTATTTGAGGTTTACGCCTCGAATCGTGACTCGTATGAGGCTTTCATGAAACGCCTCAACCCCGCCCCCAAGTGCCATTTGAGAGGTTTTCACCTGAAGGCTATGCCTCGAGACGATTAAGTTGTTTGCTCATTTGTATTGCATTTTCCAGAAATTCTATTACTAGTCTTAGCTTTTTGGAATATTTTCTTTTATTCTATTGATCTACTTTATGTTTATTTTCAAGTTAGACTTCCAATATTGATAATTCGTTCTACTATGGATTTTTTAAGGTGGTGTATGATTATTATGAGCACATTATGTATTTTCGTATTCTATTGAATTATTTATTGGTCTATTTTGAGGCTTTCGCCTCACACAAGTAAAATGTCTAGGTTCCTATTAAGCCTTTTTGAATATGACCATCTTCTTTTTATCTACAGTTCCAAATCATAACTATCAAGCTTTAGAAATTTTCTTTTTGCAAAGAATTAAAAAAAGTAAAGATTTGAAGATTTGTAAGTTTTCATCAATCTTGATTTCCATGTAAGTGACTTCTATAAGAAGTTAGTTATTAAAGTAATTATTTCATACAGTATAACAGTAGGTAAATATATGTTATTTAGTAATCAAATCAAAAGAAAACTAACACGTGCAATACAAAAGTTTAATAGATAGTTTCACTCTAAGGTATATTTAATTACTTGAGTCAATATTCAATTACTCAATACAGTATATATGAAATATAGGTAAGACAGTAGAAACCTGTTGTTTTAGTGATTGAGGTTAAAAGTAGAATACTAAAATTTGTGTTACACGTCATACAACTATGGAATATCAGTGAAAATGTACCTCGCATTCCTATCTGAACTTGTAGGCCATGGAGACCATTACCATTTCCTGCATTCCTGCAAAGAAGAAGGGAACGTGAAAAGAGAACGGGGGGATATACTTCTTACAATCAAGACTTATGTTGAAAACCAAAAGTATCAATGAAAAATATTACCATTTCCTCCAGATATCAGGAGCCTTGCGTAAAGTTCCATCACCACTACATGGAACATCACACAAGACACGATCAAATTGAAGCTGAGTGATACCAGGTTCCTCACCATTTCCAAACTCAGAATTATTTATGTGATTCCTGTGTAGATGACAGCTTGGAAAGTGTTGAGCTTCATGATTTGTGACTATCAAGTTAGAAGTGCACATTCTTTTTGTTTGGTGAATTAGAAGATTACAGCGCTGGACATCCAGATCATTTGCAATCACCTAAATCATGGGAAGAATTGAAGGCACATAACAAAACTCAAAAAATAAAAAATTAAGGAAAAGAATGAGACAGAAAGCTAAAACTAGCTATTTTTGTAATGTAATGCAGTGAACAGAAATTAAAGATAAAAGGCGAGAAAGGAAAGTAATAATACCATTCCACTAGGTAAGGTACCCGGTTCTGTCAACTGGTGTATCATCTCAAGTAACTGAAATGTTTTTGAACCTGGAGCTGCACACACTGCATTAAGTAAAGGAAATAATCAGAATACATGGAAATTGGTCGTTCAATAGGAATGCCCGAGGTGTAGGCAGTCAGTCACTAGGTGAAACAAAATTTTAATACAAATAGATTTTAAATTCATAAATTTAGCTTACTATCAAGAACAAAATGGTGTGGTTGCACATCCAGAAACAATGGAGGAACCTGAATCGGAAAGAAAAATGAATGAAATAAACATGTCAAACCAGAGCTTCAAAACAAGAGAAAAGAACAATATGTAAAATTGACAAACCATGCTGACAGCTTCTTGTCTTGTAATGTTTCCAGTTTCGTTTTCTAGCTTCAAGAACTCGTGGAACCTGAAAGGTTTTGTTACAACCATGAACAGTAAATGGAGCCATCAACGATTGACCAATGGTCAGATGTTTAGTGTGTTTCAACATAGAAGCTTCTTAGCGCAAGTCAGTCTTAGATATACGAACTTTTATAGATGAACCTCCTTATTACAAAATGTAGCATATAGAAGATAAACATGAAACATAAAAGTTGTTAAAGACTGGATCTAGACCTGTACATGAATTACAAATTTACAAAAGGTGGTCAAATAACATTTACACGGCTTCAGTCATAATAAAGTTGAATGTGTAGCAAAAACCAAGTAATACAGTCTCCAAATCTCATTATGTACTACAAAGGATTGAGATAAGTTGAAAGGGCTCAAATAACATATATACTGCTTCACTCATAATAAAGTTAAATGTGTAAGAAAAACCATGTAATGTTTACCAAAACTCATGTCTGCTATAAAGAATTGGAGTGGGTTGAAAGGGCCATTGTGTTTTAACCAAAACTAAAAATTAGGCAGCTAGCGGTCAGAGATGGAAGCAGCAAGCATCAATATTTCCCCTTAAAATATAAGACTAGAAAGAGTTAAAAAAAAACCTCTTCATTAGAGAACCAGAATACCATTTATCTATAGTTTATGATCTCCGGCATAGATTCCTAATACTACAATTTCGACTGTGGGAATAACCATTCAACCAATCATGAAAAATTTAACATGGTAATCACGTGGAAACAGCATACTACAAATGAAGTCTCATTCCCAATAGGTATGGGATTGGCTATATAAATCTTTTTTTCTCCCCTCTATTTAATTCATTGCCTAATCTACCGGAAGATACAATGCTCGTTGGCCCTAAGCAACCACATCAACCATGTTAATGTTTTTCTACTCCTCCCTCTTCTAACCTATTCAAGATGTCAAACATGCCTGTTGACGTTGGCATAGAAGGGGGAATCTTAAGTGCATAGACGTACAAGATTTAGAAAAAGGGCTCAATTTAAAGCTGTGACACAATTAATCACAATAAAGTGTTCCTTTGAAATCCTTGAGAGAACTAAACTTGTGTCTTGCAGGAAGCAAACACATAAGAAGCTACTAATATTTTTTCTAGCTTTATTGTGCCAAAGCATCAATGGTGCAAAAGTTTTTCAGTTGGATATTATATATCATAAACTATACAGTACAGAAAATTCCTTTTTAAATTTGAATATCCATTTCTAAAAATCTATTAAAATTCTTTAACTTGTTGCTCATATTATTATTTACACATAGACCAAAAGATATTTGTATAATCTTCTTCTCACCTGTACAAACAATATATCAATTTAGCAAGTAAAAACCATTGTGCCTAGGACAATACACATTCTCCATGTGTGTATATAATTTAAATACATACAATTCATTGAAACAAATAGCTTTGCCAATCCACCACCAATTTCTGGCTTCTTGTGGTTTGCAAAAAAGCATTTCCTTTCCAATGCTTATTTAAGTATAAAACTTTTCCTTTCCAATTAAAGTATATGTAGAAAAGACCCAACTGTCAGCATTTACTTACATTTTTAGCTTACAGGGTCAATTTAGAGAGAAAACATCCATATTAACATGTACTTTTATAAAACTTTGGAGGGTTGTACGACTATGCTCTTGTATATTTGGTTATCTCATGCGACAAAACAATAGACAGCATCATTCTCTACACAAAGGGTCTGATATAAAATACCATAAAGTGTTAGCAAAGATAGGTAGTAAATGTATCACTCACCTCTCAAGAGTTTGGTTCTTCCTCAGCTGATTCCGGGAAAAATTTGAATGCCAAGCAAGATTATTGGGGTACCAGGGCAACGGTTTTATTGCCACCACTTCACACCCATCGATATCCTAAATAAATTTAATTAAGGAATTTAGCATAATGAAGCTGTTTGGAATTTCTACAAAACCTAAGTCCATTCATAATTGTGAAAATTAGTACAATCAATGTACCTCAGCCTGGAGAGATATGGTGAAGTCATTTTCCAACTGCAGCCGAATATCCCTATAGAACTGACTACTGCAAAATCAGCAAATAAAAAGAGCATTACTACACCTGAAATCAGTTCCAGGTATCCAAATTGGATATTAGTTTAAAATCTAAAAGCAAATTATCATGACAAAATTATAAGAAACTTCAAAAAGAGAAGTTAGTTTCCAAATGTAAACAAATGATAGATTGAAAAGTTTTTCAGTTATTAACACATTAAACCTGTTTCACAAGTAATATGCTTCCAAAAATCGCTTAAATATGCATGCATACACATTATAACACATGTTTCAGCAGTAACACAAAGATATGTGATGCAGAATGGTAGAGACAAACAGAAGAAAATAAAGAATCAAAGGAGAAGGGAGAAAAAGGAGAAAAGAATTTGAGTGGAGGAAAATTTTGATTTGTATCTTTGATTCAATATTAGAACTCTATATAGATTGAAACCTTAGTTCCACTTTTATGGTGGTAGAGAACTTAATTCTTGGGAGCTTCTACAACATCACAATCTTATTAAAATATCAAAGCCAAATCTAATCTAAAATCAAATCTCTAAAACTCAAAATTTCTTGTTAAATACGTATTTAATTTTATCATGAAGTTACTTCAATGACAGTCCCAAGTTCAGATGAAGTAGGTTAACAACCAAACATTTCTAGCATTTGGAACCGCTTTCTGGCCCAGTTTCCCGTACATTTTTCTCTCAACAGAAATCATGGTTATTACCCATTTTCCCCATCAATCTTCCACGTAACCTCAGCCTTCACAAATTAGAGTTTGGCACTAGAAAGAACAGCTTAAAAGACGAAAAGGGAGAATATTTCATTCAGAAGAAGTAAATAAGGTCAAAGTTGAAGAAATTTTGGGATTTCAATTAGGGACCTGGGAAATAGACATTAATGATGATTAAAGTGAATAATAACATTAACATGTATTTGGAGACCAGTACACTGTAATTATGCTTAACGACAAAGTTTTTAGCAAAGGGATATGTTTCTGAAAGTTGATAGAAATTGGAAATATTTTAATATTTTTTACCTTAATCCTTATTGGTAATATTCAAATGATCTAGCGACTTGATTAAATGGGTAAAATCATGGTTCAAGTTGTAGGCATGGAATATTAGGTTTAAACAGCTGCAATAATTCATATCTGCCAGATTTTAAGCCAGTGTCGACACCACTGTTGAGATGGTTAATATTTTCTGATTTGGGGCATTTTGGCACTGGGAACTTATTTCAGTGTGATAATTCAACTAAGTCATGAAATTTAAGGTTATAAATGGGGTCTTAATACTAACTCAAGAAAAGAGATTTTGTTTTGAATATAAGAAAGTGAGTGTACTTTGAGGTTCTTGGAGTGTAATTATTGAAATGCAGGTATAACTTAATTGTGTTGAACAGGACTTTGAGTGGTTAGGTCCTCAAGAACCTTCACATGTGAAAGCCTGCTTTTAGGGGAAAGGGATGGAGGAGGGGAGGATAGTACAAAACCCTCTAAAAGATTTCTACATCCTCAACTCGTACAATTGAAACTCCTACTAGTCATGATTGCAATTCTGTGGTGAGTTTGTCTTGACCATAAAAGGGTTATTCAGTTATTTCATCTTCGAAAGAGAAGGATAGTGAAAATGGAACTCTTTCGTACCATCGAGTTTGCCATTATTAACAGGATTGTTTTAAAAAACCAAATAAATGAACTTAGAAGAGTATCAACTCTTCATTTTTCCCAAAGCTTCAAAAACCAAGATGCAAACAAAAGAGATTTTATGTACTCTTGCTTTAGAAAACCAAATAAATGAACTTAAAAGATTATCAACTCTTGACTTTTCCCCTAAGCTCCGAAAAACAAGATTTGATGAAAAGAGATTTTCACTACTCTCCAAAACAAGCCGGCACTGGAGAATCTACCTTCTATTCTCTTCTCTTCTTAGCTATCTAGTTCCAGAATGCATAAAATGGTTGAGAACACAGCTTATCTAATAAGAATAAGGGCCTGTTTGAGCCCCATTATTTGGCAAAAAATGCATTTTGGAAAAGTAGATTGATGGAGAATGTGTGGTTAAAAAACAAGGAAAAATTTTGGCTTTACGTGTAATATTATTTTATCGAGAAATGTGTGATTGAAAATAAGAGAGAAAAAAATGGGGATCAAACAAAGGCTAAATAATGCTTTGGACATATGAGCATCAAGATGAATGTAGTGAACCAGCCATCCGTGAAAGAGTTCTTTTGATTGCACTTATCTTTCCAGGTAAACTGTAAATATTTTTCCAAGCTACTTTCTGATCTAGAACATCAGACCATTTACTTCTTCTATTTGTAATGTTTGCCAGGTTTTTGGGAATGATAAGTTTGTAAAAGAAGCGTGATCTTCTACGGCGAGTGGTAGACTGTTGCATCCTTCTATGTTGCATTGCGAAAACTCTTTGACTTTTAAATCATACTAAGCATACGAAATGGGAATGTAAAAAATAGAGAAGCTTCAAATGTTATTCAATGAAGTGGATTCTGAAGAGCACAATTCCAGTCTTATGAGAATTCAACCTCACCATTATCCTATGCAAAACTATTTACTAGCCATTTACATTTTTTTTCACAGATAAAGATCTTAGTCATAATCCAATACAAACATCACAGAATTCAATAATCTGTGTTTATATCGTTTCAGGCAGAGCCAGACAAATTTATAATCAAGCCTATACTAAACAAAATGAAAAGAAAGAAGTTGCATGCAGCACAAAAGTAAAAAAAATCCAATAACATGTGCATTTGTGTTAATGAACCTGGAATTAATTCTGAAAGCAGCAGGCAACGGCGTCCGAAGATACTTGATGAAAGTATCCCACTCTTCCTGGGAAACAATTCCTTGCTCCTAAAAATTTCAAAATCACAAGTTCATAAAGATAAATACAAACCAGCCGTACTTAAATGTCAAAACACCCATAAGGACTCCTTTTTTCCTTCCTTACTTTGTAATATTCATCAAAACCCGTGTTCTGGGTAGCAAAAGGTTGCCAACCGGGATCTCTATTAACTCTGCTATCATTGGTATCATCCGGTGTACTGTTGCTGGAATTTTCAGGATTTTGAGTATCATCAGATTTGGGGCGTTTCCATACATTTTCTCTGCTCTGGCGGAAATGTTTTCTCTGGGTACGGGACCTCCCTCGGCCTCCCATTACAGATTTCTTGGATTGGCTGCTGCTTAGCTTGTACAAAGTGCAGAGATTCTGGTTTCTCTGGGAGAGGGGGGCGGGCGAATTTAACAGTGTTACAGTGGTATGGATGATGGGTCTCTTCCTAATATGACCCAATTTGTGAGGCCCAAAATAATAATTGGGTCGTAAATTGATATTCTGTACTCAGACTAATTGTCAGAACTAGCATTAAAAAAAGGCACTTAGGGTCTTTTTGATTGCATGGGTGGAAAAAAAATGAATTTCATATAAAGTAAGAGTCTGTTCTCTTTACTGTTTTCAAACCGTTTTCTGTTTTCGATTTTCAAAAACAGTGAAAACGCGTTCTCTTTTGTATTTCTGAAAACACGTTTTTGAAAATGGCAAAAAATGAACACACAAAATGCAAAACGTGATTTTGCACGTTTTGAGAATTTTCAACCCAAAACAAGCCAAAAGGCCCAAAATGCGGTACTGTTTCGAAAACACGGGAAATGNGCCAAAAGGCCCAAAATGCGGTACTGTTTCGAAAACACGGGAAATGAACTCCAACCCTCTTCCTCTTTCCTCGATCTTCCTCTCTCACAAACTGAAAATCGAGCAGCTCCCCCTGCCAAATCTCCGGGTTCATGTTTTCAATCAGGTTTTCCTCTGATTCTTTGCTTGCTATATTTTTGCAGTCTGTTCTAGCTATTCGAAATTATTTTCCTTGGATCAGATTTCGCACCTGCCAAATCTGCATGTTCTCGTTGTTTCAACTCGTGGATTTGGGCGATTTTGATATTCTTGGATGGTTTATCTTTGTGTATTTGTGTAATGGTTTAATTTTGTTCGATGCTTGAATAATGTGAAATTTCACTCGAAACTGTGGATTTTAGGGGTTCTTTGGCGAGTCTCGATGCTATCACCTGTAATTAAGTTTACCAAATTGTTTTCATTGTCTATTATATATTTAATTAGCAACTGAATCGTCCGCAAGTACACTGGTTTAATGAACTCCAACCCTCTTCCTCTCTCACAAACTGAAAATCGAGCAGCTCCCCCTGCCAAATCTCCGGGTTCGTGTTTTCAATCAGGTTTTCCTCTGATTCTTTGCTTGCTATATTTTTGCAATCTGTTCTAGCTATTCGAAATTATTTTCCTTGGATCAGATTTCGTACCTGCCAAATCTGCATGTTCTCGTTGTTTCAACTCGTGGATATGGGCGATTTTGATATTCTTGGATGGTTTATCTTTGTGTATTTGTGTAATGGTTTAATTTTGTTCGATACTTGAATAATGTGAAATTTCACTCGAAACTGTGGATTTTAGGGGTTCTTTGGCGAGTCTCGATGCTATCACCTGTAATTAAGTTCACCAAATTGTTTTCATTGTCTATTATATATTTAATTAGCAACCGAATCGTCCGCAAGTACACTGGTTCTTATTAGTTTTGGTCTAACACTTCCTCTTGTGATTTGTTTTGTCCATAACTTTTTTGCTTTATTGAACGAGGATAGAGGCATGTACTAAACATGACCTTCTAAATCATTTTGTCCTTAATTGATCAGAATATGAATATCTAATGTTTAGTTCCAGTCTCTTTTTGTTTTAGACTTCTCAACTACACATATACTAGGACTATAAATCTGTTTTAAAGTTTATGTGAATTAAATTTGTTTATGTTGGCTTTGGCTTTCCACCTTGCAAATGATCTGGCACAGAGTATCATGTCAAGCTGCACAGAGATGAAAAACATTAATGTAAAATTCAGCAGTTAACCACAATTTTGTGCTCTTAAATTAATATATTAACATAATAATTTTATTTCTATTGAAATAGTACATGGGTGAAATTCAACAATCGGAGAGAAAAGCTTCAGCAATAAGGTTTCAAAGGTGTATCTTTGGGTGGCAATGCCACGGCACAAGCTACTCTTTTACTAGGAATGTTCCGTTCTGATGGTTACACCCTGGTGGAGGACAATGTCGCCTTGAAACTTCGATGGAGAGATCTATGCTTGCTAACTGCCTCGGTGTGGCGGCCCTGCTCCCACCAGTTTTTGACCTACATCCACTAGAATTGCCATTGCTTTTATTGTGATGTTCATGATGCTGGTTGTATGTTGATGCTGGTTTCTCTTGTCTGATTTTTATAATTTGCCTTGATGGGAGCTATTGATCTGTAGTGGTTGATAAATTTGGCATTGTTGTCTAGTGATGTTGGTTGTGTAGTTAATGGAATGCAGAGGAAGATAATGTCCATTAGGCCTGATGAAGTCTTTATAATTATATTAGTTATACTTTTATATGTTCCTTCCGAGCTTGATGCAAACAATAGATGAATGT
>CAIGRH010011041.1:0-15913 GCA_903798295.1 Fraxinus nigra | reverse complement strand
TTTTTTTATGAGTATATAATTATATATTACACTATATAAAAATGTGGATATGTTTAAACATGGAGTAAATGTGTACGTCACTTAGTGAAATTTTCAATTTATAATTTTTTGTATTAAATTTTTACTCATAAGTGATATTTTATTTATAAGTAATTACACACACGCATAAATTAATTTTTAAATTTAAAAGAGAAATATTTACTTAAATTAAGTTTTTAATTTATAAGTAATTTTTCACTCGTAAGAAATGTCAAAATTATAAATTAATTTTGTACCTATAAATCAATTTTTTAAAAACAAGTTAATTTATTACTTTTTATATTTTATAAGTAACTTTTGTAGTATTTTTACTTTATAACTAATTTGTATATATAAGTAAATTTTTTAGTTATTGTATTTTTATTTAAAGCGTTTTTTACATATAATATAATTTTTATCTTGTAAAATAATTATTTATAAAGGTTACAACTGATATTTTATTTATTTATTTTTCGGAAAAATGATAAAAAAAACCTTCATTTTATAAATTACACTACATCCGTTTGGATGGTCAGCGCCACAAAAAGCTTGATTTTCAATTCCATCATACATCATCTTTTACATTTTCATTTACATTACGTCACATGACAAATATCATTGAACAGTTTAAAGACAAACAATTTTTCCGCTCACAATTTTAAAAAAAGAAAGGCAATGTCTACCAAAACATATACATTTAACATTATTCTTTTCATTTTGTCGTGAACAGTTCAATCCGAAAATAATCAAAATTATTCGCAATCCACTCCATTCTAGATGCTCTCTCTCTCATGAGCCATTTTATAAACAAACAAAGGATTACATTTGACTTTCTCGCTCTAAATTCCAAAGAACAATTCCCGCAAAGTATGAGTTCCACTTCTCAGTTCCTGCAACTCCAGATTCACAAAACCGTAAAACTCCGCAATAAACCCAACAAGATTCACAAACCCATAAAACTCCGCAATAAACCCAACAAGATTTTCACTAATTCTGTCCCAGAACAGTGCTTCCACTGCTCAGGTTTCTTTATTTTAGCATCAATATATTTTATCAAGTTTGGTTTGTTGTTTTGTTAATTTCTAACTTTAATTTTGTTAAAATTGCAGGTCTTCGAATGTTGGGACTTCCCTGTCATCTGGGTTCCGTGCCTAAGTGTGAGTTTCTGTTGTATTTTAATTAATATTAGTTTGATATTTGAAAATATTTTGTTGCTGATGCTGATAGACAAGTAGATTAAAATTTATTATACATGTTTGGCCTAGCTTAAAAGCGAGAAATGGCTTCTTTTTGACTTTCTTGGGCAGTACAGTACCAAGAGTGACACAGCCGAAATAAGCCAGCTTCTTTCGTAGAAGAAGCTAGGCCAAACATGCTCTTAATGGAAATTAACTTAAGTTGGATTTCAAGAATTTGTGACTATTTGCTGCTGTTCTATTTTGTTGGCATGTTCTTTATGCATAAAGACAAGAATAAGAAAATCTTATGCTCTTTATAAAAATTAATATAGATGGGAATTCAAGATCATTAATCAGCAAATGCTCCGCAGAAAATTTTCTTCAGGACAGTTCATCTAATTATGCATCCCAACCAGCGAAGGTATCTTTTGTATTGTTTAATTCTTTTGTTTGCAGAAACAATTTCTTGGAGAAACTCTATGTTTGATTATATAGTGGTTGTAGTTTCACTGATTATGAGTGCCTAAATTAACTTGGAATTACAAACTGTGTACATAACTAGTTATCCCTATACGATAGCTTAATTGCTTCACTTGTACAAAATCCGGGCCGAACAATGGTACTTGAGAGAAGCTGCCTTTCTATATCAATAATTTGGGCATACTTCAGCAATGCATGAGAAATTGTCCCCTCAAGGCTCAAGTGTAATTACACAGGTTCTGAATTAATTTCCGAAACCATAATTATAAGTAAGGTTTCCTACCCCATTTTGATTTGCGGAAGCGATTTGTTGCATTGAACATTTACTCAATTTTTAAGATTTTCTTTTCGGGTGTGAGGTTTCTCTTGCATTGCAACTAAAACTGCATAGTTTTTATCGAAATTAATGTGGATCTTATGCTTTGAAACTATGCTAGCTACATGCCACATTGCAATTTCAATTATTTAAAGAAAATTGAAAAATGATAAACACTAGAGAACATCCAAATGGAGTTAGGAATGCCAACAATGTTATTCACTTCTGATAGTATACATGGCCTCGAAAATTGGTAAATATATATTAGTTATTTTTCCTGGAGCTGAAAAAAATAGTCAGAATCTGTAACACATTGACACTCCTCCTAGGGTGGACTGTTTGGAAACTCTACAAGCCACATAACATGTCCTATTATTATATATATTTTTAATTTTCGACACGCAAGGGACACTTCAGCTGACACATTATATGTTGTTTCTTATATTTATAAATTTTCTATTGTTTATATAGTTTTGAATTTCCAACACGCGAGAGACACTTTACCGGACACGTCATAGGTTGTTTCTTATATTTTTAGATTTTTGGCACAAGAGGAACATATCCCTGACACTTAACATATGACAAGTCCATTATGTAAATTTTGTAATGTAAAATTATGAAAATAAAATTGTTGTAAAAACATTTGTGGAAAACAAAGTCCAAATAGCGTGAGAAACATTCTACGAAGTTCGGGTTAGATTTGTTTTATATCCCCATATGCATTTTTTTTTCCTTTCATGGCACTGGCAATAAATATTAAATAGTAGACACCAAAGTTATTTCAGTAAAATAAATAGTCACTCCTCTAATTTAAATAGTTTCACTCGCAAAATTGAAAAAAAAAAAGCTTGAACTAGGATTATATATTGAAAATAAAAATAAAAATACAGAAACACAGGTGTAAATATAAATCTAAATCTTAGAAAAATTTAGACAATGCAATGTAACCTTGACTTGTTCATGGTTCGGTACCTTATCCGTGCTTCATAGGTTAGAATCAACCAAAATCATGAGGCGGGAGACAATTTAAGGACTGCACAGCAGCACCTGCCTTAATAGAAGTTGCCTGTTCCCTTGCTAAAAAGAATAGTGTGAGAACTAGAAATGCAAGTTAAACAATAGAAGAACTAAAAAACAAAAAGTTTAAATCAAGATAGTCTTACCCAAGGATTCTAATTATTTTTAGAGGAGATATATAGTGGTACTCAAGGGTTGATTAGGAATATGTACATGCAGATGAGGCAGACTGCAGATGTGGATGCTAAAGGGGGTGTGTTCTTACATTTTTGTCTTGGATTGTATGGTATTGTTAATATTTATTGCTTATTTACTCGTAAGGACTTGTTAATTATTCTTATAATAGATGAGGGACTAGGTTGTAATTTTATTAAGTTGTATTATGTCTTTGTTAAAACAGCCATCACAAACGGTGTTTGGACAGTTTAGTTTATTGAATAAATTAATTTTGAGATTTTTTTCTCGTGTTTCTAATTCTGTATTCTTCGTGAATCGAAGAATTCTTGATTTCCTAATTTTGAAAATATTCTCAGAATTAATGTATTTTAATGTGTGTTCATCGTTCTCTTTATTTCTAGTGCATCATAAATGATATAGTGGAATACATACGATAAATGATTTATTAGAAAGCTTGTTGATTCAAAATGTGAATGTCGAGAATTGGACAAAACATGGAGAAAACTTCTCATAAAATTTATTTAATATTCAAAATAAAATCTATAACCACATAAATTCTTCGTGGCAGTTTAACAAAACCATGTTGATGCTTTATTCTTAATGGCATTAATGGGAATCTTAATAGAGATAGTAATTTAATTTAGTTTCCAAATAAGATATTTATTTAGGAAATATAATTAGGGTTTGATTTAATAGATTTTCTAATTTTCTTTTTTATATATAGGGGGCTAGCTTATGCATTGTAACACATGAAATAAACTTGTTATTCTGCCCCTAAATTCTCTTTGTTCTCTCCCACTTCTCTTTTTCCCCTCATTTTTTTTCTTTTCTTCCCTTTCCCCTTCTCCTTTAAATCTACTATTTGGTTTTATTGCACTCTACGTCAGGCATCCTATATCCTTTGTCCCTTCTAAAAGTAAACAATAGGTCCTAGTTTTAATAAAACAACAAAATAAAGTAATGATATAATATTAAAAACAAAGTCACCCTAGACGACCGTTGCTCTATGCTCACCTTGGTCCACATGCCAATCATCCTTGCCTGTTCCCATGTGCCTTTTGAGTTCTCTCATTCTCTTTAGGGTGAAGAAAATTTGTCCTTGAATCATGTATCGTCTCTTCATTTGATGTCTCACCACAATGCCTTTTTACTTATAAGGAGAGGAAAACATTTATGTTGATTCAACTGCACTTGACAGCCAATTTTGTACGAGTATGAAGACAAGACCTAATTGTCATTTATCTATTAAAGACGAATGACAGAAGAGACGGCAGGCCCAAACTCATTAACAATGTCAGCAGCATATGAAATTCTAAAGTAAAAGCAATCAGCTGAAAAAGCTAATTACCATCAAGTGCAATCAAATGTGCCAACCCACAAGAATAATGGGAGAACTGGAGACGAAAATTAAACAATGGAAGAACCTAAAAAAATGTCTAACTCAAGATGGCCGCACTCAAGGACTCTAACTATTTTAGAGGAAGATGAATGAGCAAACGTTAAGAGAGGGAAAAAATTAAGCATTACGTGTGTATTCTTTGTTAGAGTAGAATAGTCCTTAATGCATGGGAAATTTATTTTTATTGAAAGCTATTATCATTTGTAGTTCTTAGGAACTTTCACTAACAGTGGTTTTTGGTTTGACTTGAATTTTGGTTGCTTAATGAAAAGGAGGTTTCCTTTGTTGAGATTTTGAAGGGGGCAAATTCTATTCTGCCTCAAGTGGTTCTAGTAAGCACAATTTTGGCTCTTATATATCCTCCTTCTTTTACATGGTTCACGAACAGGTATGTTCTATTCTTTAAACGATTAAGATGGTCGGTGATGTGCATTGACTTTTTCGGATTCATTCAAATGTATTAGGATGATAGTCTTTGCAAATGCTCATGCATATCCAATCTGATGGAATATTTACCTGCAATGTCAACAAGTAATCTTTGTGATGCCTATATAAACCCGTGCCAGAATTCTCAAGGGAGGGAATATGTGCAATGAAATGAATCATTACACATTTAGCTCCCCGTTTGGGCTCCATTTTTCCAAAAATACAATTTTTCAAAACTCATTTTCAATCATACATTTTCCCATAAAATAATATTACATGTAAATTAAAAAAAAAGCTTCTTATTTTTTAACCACACATTCTCCAAAAAATACTATTCCAAAATACATTTTCCCCATGATCTCATTTTAATGAAACACAAACAGGGGCTTAATTTGCTTCCAGACACATGGGCACTCAACATTGTTTTAATGAACTTGAGGATTGTTCCTGTGGCTAACATTTCAGCTTTTCATATAGAAAATTTGAACTACGTGAAATTTTATTTCAATGACGCTCTTAATTTTTGGATTATCTACTAGTAAATGCTACAATGCTATAGCAATGGAATGGTGTGGGAGGATCCATGTAACCTGTTGAACCACTAACTGTCTAAAAGCTTAAGATGTCCAAGTGGGGACAAATTAATTTATTCAAAATTTATCTTCAAAGATCCCCCTCAAGTATAGGCGGAATTCATTTTTAATGAAAGATTGCCAATTGCACAATTTTCATAAACTGTGGTTGTAAGACTTGAATTCAAGACCATCATGTTGAACCACATTCTGAAAGTAAAGTTTAAGTTGAAAAAGAGGGGGCAAATTTATTTATTGAAAATAGTCTTCAACATGATAGATCTCAAATTTATTAAAAATAAGGTTTAGGCCCCCCACCCCCCGCGGGGCTTGCTCTTAACTTTTGTCTATATACCATTTCAGGTACTATGCCCCAGCATTGGGTTTTTTGATGTTTGCAGTTGGAGTTAATTCTAGTGAAAAAGATTTTCTTGAAGCATTCAATAGACCAGCAGCCATTTTTGCTGGCTATGTAGGACAGTTTATTGTGAAACCCCTCCTTGGGTATATTTTTGGCACGATTTCAATGTCTATATTTGGTCTTCCGACTTCCTTAGGTAAATATCTTGTTTCTTTTTTGCACAAAAGCTGATATAAAAAACTAACTCCTATAGTTATATGGATCAGCTGCAGGGATCATGTTGACTTCATGTGTTAGCGGGGCCCAGCTCTCCAATTATGCTACATTTTTAACAGATCCACTCATGGCCCCACTTAGCATTGTCATGACATCACTGTCTACGGCAACTGCGGTTTTGGTCACCCCATTCTTGTCATTATTGCTTATTGGCAAAAGGTTGCCTGTTGATGTGAAAGGAATGGTCTCAAATATTGTACAGATTGTGGTCACTCCCATTGCAGCTGGGTTACTTTTGAATAGGTAATTAGTTAAACATATCGCTTTGCACCCCTCAGATTAAAGGTTAAAAACACTGTCAGGGACCCAACTGTGTCGTTTCACATCAGTCATCGAACTTCTTTTTGTTTTGATTTTGTCACTGAACTTTCACTTTTTCCAGACTATCAGTTTAGGCATTCTACCTGTCTCCATTAATTAAGTTAATAAAATTAATGAGGTTCATGGAATTGAGGACATGGCATAAAGAAGCTTCGAAATCTTACTAGCTCATCAAAGTGGACAAGTTTTTAGCAGTTTTTTATTTTTTTAATGCCACACGTCTGCATTTCTGTTCAATTTTTAGACAAATGGAGTGCCTATACTAGGCATTAAACAGAAGTCAAAGCTCAGTGACTAAGTTGGAACAAAAAAAGTTCGATGACCTAAGTAAAATAACACTTGAAGTTTTGTGTCCAACTGTGTTTTTAACCCTCTTGTTTTAGTCATAACAGTTTCTCTTACTTATATTGACTTGTGTGTGCAGGTTCTTTCCTCGAATATGCAATGCCGTCCGGCCACTTCTGCCTCCACTTTCAGTGTTTGTGACCGCTCTCTGTGTTGGTGCTCCACTTGCTATTAACATAAAATCAGTCATGTCCCCTTCGGGGATATCTGTTTTGCTTCTTGTGATTGCATTCCATTTATCAGCATTTATTTCTGGATATTCCCTTGCTGGTGTTGTCTTCCACAATGCACCAGACGTAAAAGCTCTACAAAGGACACTATCCTATGAAACAGGTAATTGACACCTCTGCAATATTGTTATCTTGTTGTAGTCTGACCAATTCCCCTCCCCTTCTTACAGGGATGCAGAGCAGTCTTTTGGCCCTTGCACTTGCAAATAAGTTTTTCCAAGATCCACTTGTTAGTGTGCCACCTGCTATTTCTGTAAGTCCATAAGTTGTGTAGAACACATAAATGACTTCTGTTCTGAACCTAGTCATTTTTGCTTGCTGAAAAGTTGATATAACTAATTCTAGAATTACATATATATATATTGGCCGGTGCTGATAATTTATGGCGTTTGTCTTCAAGCTGATCTGGTGGGATCACTTGATAAGTATGTTGCCATCAATTGCTCACTTCTTGAATATTAATTTTTACTGGTGGCTAAACAGTTACATCCTGATAATTTATCAAGCTGGCTGTGTTTATATCTCTAATTTGAACTTACAGCTAAAAATCTGGACTTTGGCTCTCTTTATTTCATTTCTGATGTTTTAATTGCTGGGATGGAGAGTTATGTTGATGATGATATTTGATTACTCTAATTTCTGCTTGCGTTTTGCAGACTGTAATCATGTCACTGATGGGATTCTCTCTTGTAATGCTGTGGGCTCGGAGGAAATGAATTGTCTCGAATGAATTTGATCGGCACCACTACAAATAAGTTTTGTGGGTTTATCTGTCAGTCATGTTGAAACAAGTTTGCTGCTGAAGAGTCGTAAGGAAATGCCAAAACATGATATCTGAAGAAAATTGATGTTTTGAGATGTTTAAGGTGACTTCTCGTTTTCATTCGATCTTTATAGAAATTGAAATGTCGCCTGAAGGCTTGCTAGGATATAGAATGATCTGAAGTCTTTAGGGGAAGAAATCACTTGGCTGATTCATCATAGTAGAAAGAGAAGCATTGATAGAAAATTATTCGTCCTGTAGATGTTCAAAAACAATAGGGGCATGTTTAGATGTACAACCACAATTGGGCTTTGGGATTATTAGCTATAATTGTGTAATAAGATGATGAAAAGATGCTTGAAGGTTACAATGAATATGAGAATGCTGATTATTTGCAGTGAATCTAGAGCCCCCTTTATACTTAAGTCGAGGATCATCTCCGTTGGGAAACCTTTCAAAGGTCCTGCTTCCCTATGAGAAGTCGAAAATTATATTTCCTAATAAAATTATTTTTCATATTTTTAATAATTTTTCCCTACTTTTTAATCATATATTTTGAAAAGAATACTCCCTAATGTCATTCCATCCAAAAGACGAAATCTTAAATAACTACACTGGCTATCAAAAGATCATAGCATGAACTAATGAAATCAAGAAAGTAGCAAGGAGAAACCAATTTAAAAAGGCCTGATCGGATATAGAGACATCCTTATCTCAGTGATACGAGGAACAAGGATCAATCGTTTTGAAGCATAAAAGAAAAGAAAGACATTAAGACGTATACATAATAAATCATAAGACCATCTAAAAATTCAACGTTCGTGTAAATATTGTAAGTTATGAAGTCAAATTTTGTTACGTGTACATATTTTTTGTACAAATAGGTTGACATATGCATGCATGGTATGCATCTGTGCCTTAATTTAAATTAGTAAAGTGAATTTAGGGCGTCCGAATTATAATTTCATGAAAATTATTTTATTTAACTACTATTAACTACACCTAACTTCTATTTAAGTAAAAGTAAAATCAATAATTTGTGATTAGCAATCTAACAATTACTAAATTATGAAATTAATTAAAAAGTATGGATATCGACTATTTGAATTTGTTCTATGTGCGACAAGTGTTAGATTTCAAGTTCACCATAGTTATTTCCTTAATACCAATTATCGAATTTCGACAACAATTAATTCCGTGTATCGACCGAATTCTCAAAATTAATTAATTTACAAACCAATTAAGTCAACTCACTATCTCTATTTCAATCTAGATAAGCAGTTCATAAAGGAATTCATTTAAGAATTACAGAGTTAGTGAAAGTGTATTTCTACCTTTTACCTAAATTCAGATTTTTACTTCGTGGTACAAACAAATAACTTACCTTTTGACCCGTTACCCTTCAATAATCAATGAAATAATAACCAATTATTTCAAAGCATGAAGAATTGAGGTAAAAGCGATACACAATAATCAATTGAGAATCAAAATTTGATTATAGAAATTTAGGCTTCAAACTATGTTACCCTAACTAAGAATTAAGTTACAAGTATTAATCAAAGAACACATCACCAAATTGAAGTACATACTCGGGTTATGAAATTGTATTGGATAGCGTAAGAATAACTAACTAAGAGTGAGGTGAATAGGTTTTCAAAACTTTTTCAAAAAATTGATCTAAATTCAAGCAAGAAAAGACTAGATTAATTCAAATAATAAACACAAATATGAAAGCGTAAGTAAAATGGAAGAAATGATGTAAATGATATAATTGTGGAGGTTCGGTCCAAAGCAATGATCTACGTTCTCCGTTACCAAATCGTTAGACACGAGCAAAGCCTTTTCACTATATTAATTGGCTTATAATGCAATCCAACCATTGACAATGCTTTTAGTGACTTACAAATAAGAAACAACGATCTTTATACAATATTGAATTTTATGAGAGATCTCAATATGACCCACATGATGACTTAAAATAAGGAGCATCGATCTTTATATTATTGAGCTGTCACGGGACCTCAACATGACCTACAAGTTTAGAGTAAATGATTTTACAATGAAAACTCTATCTTAATAAATGATACAAATGAATTAAGTACTAAGAGAGACTAACACTTCAATAAATATTAATAAATGATAACTCAAGTGTTAGATGAAAATTTTTGATTTATATGATAATTAGAAATTTGATTTAATCAATCAAGATTTTTCAATGAGAGGAAGAAGAAATAAATGTCATGTAAGTTAATTTTTTTTTTTTTCAAAATATCTCTATTTTATGAGTAATAATAATAATTGAAGTATAAAAAGATAGATGAAAAACTTTAATAAATATAATGATTAAAAGTGTTTGAATCAATTAGAGTTTTTTATATGAAGAAATAAATTAAATGAATGCAAATGCAGGCTTAAAGAAATCTTTTAAAAGATGTCTCACTTTGATACTCTCAAAGAATGTTATAATGAATACAAGAAGTGGATGTATTTTTAGAGTTTAAAACGTCAAAAATTTGTGAGTTCAGACGTCTTGTTGATCGCCTTTTGTCCGAATGACCAATACAAACGTTTGTACAATAAAAATTAGGAGTAAAAATGGTCAAATTTTGGATCGCTAGAAACTTCCAGTCGATCGTCTCTTCCGACTGGTCAACCCTTTCGGCAATTTAGATTTTTTTACGTTTTAATTCTGTTTGATCCGATTCGAAGATTTTTAAGGGCATGAACTTTTGGAAAATATTTTAACTAAATTTTCAAGTTAAAGATATTTTTCAAGTTCAAATATCATTTTAAAAGTAGTTTTTATACTCCATCAAAACATTGAATTAAAATGACTTTTAATGCACATAATTGTTTTTTAATGCATTGAATGATTTTGAGCTTAAGCATTCATCGTCAAATATCAAAGTATTAATATATTTACACTTTATCTAAAAAACCAAGTATTTGATCTTGCTTTGAGGTTTGTCTCTTAAGTTTTTGAACGTGTGACTTCAATCTTAACCTCCTTCATGAGTCCGATTTGTGATGATAACTTTTGGTCTATTAACGACCATCGATCAATTTTCCATCACATACTTTGAAAAACTATAATCACTTCAATTCAAAGTGTTAGTAAATAAGATTAACTTGTTTGTTATAATCAAAACTTTAAGGATATAATCCATTATATGTCAATAATTTCCCCCTTTTTTATTATGAAAAAAGATTAATTGCAAAGTAATATTGAACAATTGATAAGGAATATAAATCTTAAATTTTGCATGTAATCCATATATTCCACTTATCTTTTACAAATCAATCATCATCCATTTAAAACATATCAATTAATAAATGATTCAAAGTATATCATTTAATCATTCAAAGCATATAATCTCACTCATCTTCTCCCCGTTAATGCTTTTCAAATCATATAATCTCACTCATCTTTCTCCTTTTTAATACTTTTCAAATCTATCTTACTCAATTTGTCCCTTATAACATAAACAAAAAAGTAGCACATATGAGAGTAAGATTATGACACTTTAAATTAACCATAGAAAATAATAATATTCACTCTCAATTAATCACAAGATGTCAAATATATGCAAATTTAAATAAGAAGATAATCATCACTCTATAGTAAAATACTAATCAAAGCATGAGTGATGAAACGAAAAAAATAAAATCATTTGGATAAAATTTAAATAAACTTCAACCAATTATGCACATAGAATCAATCATATGAGAACAGTTAGTATGAATTCAATTTAGCCACATACTTCAAATGTATCGATAATTTTCAAACCTCTTTGAATATATGAAAATTTATCAAGCGTTAGAGGTTTAGTGATAATATCAGCCAATTGAATTTCCATATTCACAAATTCTAATATAATATCCTCCTTTGGGTGCCTTTAGAGTATCATAGACGTAATGTCTTAGTGCCACTAAGATATCTAAAATTCGTTTTAAGGCACTAATGTGTGATTTTTGAGTATTGGGTTGAAATTTAGCATATAATCATACACTAAACATAATATCGGGTTTACTTGTGATTAAGTGAAGGAGAGATCCGATCATACCTCGATATTTTGTTATGTTTATGGAAGTGCTTTTATCATCTTTGTCAGATTTGATTGGTGAGCTCATTAAAGTGTATGGATTTCAACTCTTCCATTTCAAACTTATTAAGCATGTCCATGATGTACTTTGTTTGACTCCATTACTTAAGTAGAGATTGATCACTTTATACTTCAGAAAATTCTTCTTCATCTTGTTACACATTTGCTTCTTTCTTATATTGATCTTCAACATCTTTAGAATCTTTCTTATTTTAATTTTGAATTTTATTTGTTCAAAATGAATCTCCAAATCTATATTATTATAAATATATTTCTCTTGATCAATAAGATTAGCTTCATCAAATGTTATATGTATGGATTCTTCAACAATCAAAATTCTTTTGTTGAAGACTCGATAAGCTTTGCTTGTAGATGAATAATCAAGAAAAAATTCAATATCGGACTTTGAATCAAATATTCCCAAAATTTCTTCAGTGTTTAAGATAAAAAATTTGCAACCAAACAATTTAAAGTAACTGATATTGGGAACTCTATTTTTAAAAAAATCATATGGAGTTTTTGTTTTCATTTGACTTACAAAAAATTCTATTTACAACATAGCAAACGGTGTTAATGGCTCTAACTAAAAAATATTGCGGTAAACAGTTTTCATAGTTCGAGCTATTTCTTACAATATACGATTCTTCCTTTCTAATACACAATTTTATCGAGAAGTTATAATAACAGAGAAATTAAGTTCATAGCCATAAATTTTTGCAAAAATCATTAAATACAATATTTTCAAATTTTCCATTATGATCACTCCTAACGGTAGCAATAGTGTATCCCTTTTTATTTTGAACTTTTTTACAAAAATGTTCAAATGCATTCAAAATTTCATCTTTTAGGTTAAAAAATGAAACTCAAGTAAACCTAGAAAAGTCATTAATAATGATGAAAGCATAATGTTTACTATTTAAGTTTGTAATTTTAAATGGTTCAAAAATATTCACGTGGAGAAGTTAAAAAGATTTTGTAGTTGAAAAATGTTGTTTAATTTTGAAAGAACTCTTTACTTGTTTTCCATACATCCCAAATTTTGTCTTTCTCAAATTTTAAATTTGACAATCTTTTGACAAAATAATTTTTGAAAATTTTGAAAGTAGATCCATACTAACATGACTTAATCTTCTATGCCATAACATAATATCATATTTTAAACTTGATAAATATTTTCCCGCATTCAAACTTACTGTTTATGACATAAACATTCTAATTTCGACTTTCTATAAATATCATCTCTTTTGATGTAGTGTCCTCAATAAAGCACTTGGAAGAATCAAATTTGATATGTTAATATTTATCACACAATTGAATAAAACTAAGTAGTTTATGTTTAAGGTTATCTACTAAGAGATCATTCTCAATAAATGGAGATGAATGATTAGCAATAATTTCAATGTCAATGACTTTTCCTTTGACATTATCTCCAAAAGTATTATGATCACAATCCTTCATTTTGAAACTTGACAATAAAGCTTAATTTCTGGTCATGTGCTTTGAGCATCAACTATTTAAGGTCTATTAGCTCTTTTCTTTTTTTAATACCTACAAAAATAATTCAATTTTTGGTTTTTGGTACTCATACAACTTTAAGTCATTGGTAGTTAGTGTTAGTGGACTTTTAAATCCACTTGTAGTTGTCTTCAAGATGTAATCTCTTTTTGATAGAACAATAAAATGTTACACGTCCATTTTTATTACAAAAGTCACACGTGACATTTGAAATAGGGGAAATAGAAGTTTTAACAAAAAGATTTTTAAGAGATTTTTGTTTCAAAAATGGTTTATATTAAATTCCTCCTTTATCAAAACATATTTTTTTCACCAAACATTAAATCAAAAATTTTCTTGCCTTGAGTAAATTTGTGAACAATTTGAGTCAAAGCTAAAATCTTTTCTTAAAAAGAGGAATTCTCCTTAATTAAAGAAACATAATCGGCCTTTTCTTTTTCAAAATCATTTTGAATTTCCAAAAGTTTCTTTACCGCATTTCCAATAAAGAATTTTTCTTTTTGAAGATCGAAAAATTCAAAGTTCAAAGCAAGTTTTTCAAGTTCTTCAAGAATTTCATCATAAGAGGTAGATAATTCATCATATAAACAATTTTCATTTGAATTTATCTCATTTTCAATAGCCATGCAGTACATGTTAGCAATTTCCTCTGACTTTCATCTCCGTCATGGTCATCATTGTCACTTTCATCCCATGTTACTTGGAGTGCTTTCTTTTAGACGAATCTATTATTTTCTTCACCATTTTCTTCTTCCTTTTGGAACCGACAATTGTTACGGAAACCTTTCAATTTCTTAACAACAAGAACTAGATCATCAAATTTTTCATCATTCAAATTTTGGCTTGAAGTGCCTTCACAAATTACGGATTTTAAAGCAATTTGATGCCATGATCTTCTTTGTTTTTCATTGTCTTCTCATTTGTCTTGGTGCGATTTGGCTCATACGTCATTAGTGGTCCATAGAGTTCTTTCAATTGATATGTGTTTATATATTTGATGTTTTCTATCAACATTCTCAACGAGCTCCAATTCTCAGAGAGAGGCCTAAGCATTTTGCTTACAAGTTCACCGTTAGTAAATTTCCTATCAAATCCTTTAAAACCATTAATAATATCGATAAAACGAGTGATCATATAAATAACTGATTTATTTTACTTCATGAAGAAATTCTCAAAATCTTTAATTAAGAGATTTATCTTACTTTCTTTCACTTCACTAGTACCAACACGAGTGAATTCTAATGCATGCCAAATATCATATGCGGAATCATATATACTAATACAATTAAATTCATTTATATCTGAAACACAATAAGGTAGATTTTCTGCTCTAGTACTTAGACAATTTTTTTATCCTCTTCATTATATTCCTTTTTAGGTTTATAAATTATTTGATTCAATTTACCATTATCTTTAAATATTTTTTTAGGCACATAGGGACCAAATTCAACGACTTCACAAGCATTAAATCTATAGACTGAACATATATCATCATCCTAGCTTTTCAGTAATATAATGCGTGCCATAAAAAATAGGAGGACACTTTACAGAATGCCCCTCAATGTTTTGAAGATTGTGGTTAGCCATTACTCAAGATTTTGAAATCTTTTAAAAATGAGCACTTTACTTTGATATTAATTGATAACCAAAGAATAACTAACCAAGAGATGGGTAAATTGTGTTTTTTCAAAACTTTTTCGAAAAATTAATCTAAATTCAAGCAACTAAGACTAAATAGATTAATTGAAATAATAAGTAAAAATATGAAAACAATAAGTAAAATGGAAGAAAGGGTGCAAACAATATAATTGTGGAGATTCAATCTAAAACAATGATTTACGTCCTCCATTATTAAGCTATTTGGCACGAGCAAAATATTTTCACTACATTGATTGACTTATGGTGCAATCCAAGCATTAATCCTTATACTATTAAGCTTTCACTGGACTTCAATACAAGCCATAAATTTAGAGTAAATGATTTTACAATGAAAACTCCCTCTTAACAAATGATACTAATGAATTAAGTATTAAAAGAGACTAGCACTTCAATAAATAACAATAAATAATAGCTCGAGTGTTAAATGAAAAACTTTGCTATGTATGATAATTAGAAATTTGATTCAATCAATCAAAGTTTTTCAATAAGAAGATGAAGAAGAAATAAATACAGTGTAAGTTCAAAGATCTTCTTCAAAATATGTCTATCTTTTATGAGTAATAGAAATAAGTTAAGTACAAAAAAAAAAAAAAAATGAAAATCTTTGATGAAGATGATATTAAAGATTTTGAATCAATCAAAGTTTTTGATACAAAGAAATAAATTAAATGAATACAAATGTAAGCTTAAAGAAATCTCTCAAAAGATATCTCACTTCGATGCTTTTAAATAATGTTATAATGATGCAAGAAGTAAA
>CAIGRH010011034.1:0-14897 GCA_903798295.1 Fraxinus nigra | reverse complement strand
AAAGTTAAATTTAACTTAAACAAATAACAACTAAATGCATTTCTAATTACTATTATCAAATATTTATAGTATAAGTACATCCCAACTAGGTTGGTACCTACTTTTACTATAATTTATAGTTTAAGTACATCTCAATTAGGTTGGCACTTACTTAACTATAATATTTAATTTTTTTTTCACGGGTCACGGTTAACCGAGGCCCGTGAAGGTGCAACCCACGAAGTCCGCAGGTTACACCTCCTTGACCCGTGAACCGTCCGCTCGGATCACGAGTCGGCCCGCGGTCCCGAGTCAATTCGGGCTGGTTTTCATGGGTCTGGTCGGCCTGTCCGTCTTGACACCTCTAATTTAAATTACTCATATCTGATTTAAGGAATAGAATTCACAACACAAATTAAACGAAAACGTAAAATGGCAATTTCTGTGCCCTATTTGTTTTTGTTCCTTTTGTTTTCTGTACCCCCATCTTTTTTGCAGGTTTACATCTGCAGAAACAGATATGAAAGCATCTGATTTGGTCAGTGATATATGCTCAAAAACGCGAAATCAGTCTACATGTTTGCAGGTTTTAAGAGACAAACATGGAGCAAACCTTGGTGAAATAGCCCATACATTAACCGAGAATGCACAAACTAGTGCAGTTCTAGCCTATGACACAGTTCAGGTTTTTATCAAATTAACGAAAAATTCTTTCCTGAAAGAGAGATATCGTTCATGTTTGGGGAATTATGTCCGCGCCATTGATGGTGTTGCAGAATGGAAGCAATATCTCAACCATGAAAACTATCAAAATCTGCCTTCTATAGCAGATGCCATCTTGAAAGAGACTGAATCATGTGACAAAAATTTTGAACAACCTCCAAGTGAACCTTCTCAACTCAAACAAGGCACACAATTTTTTGAGGATATTTGTAGCATCCTTATGGTTGTTTTGAATAGATTAATAGGACGAATTGTGTAATATTTATTTAATTTCATATTTATAATATATGAAATCGTGTTTATTGTGGAGCTCAATAAAGGGAATATTATGGAAAAGAGATCTTTTTATTGAAGAAGATAAAAGAATCAATTACATGAAATCTACACGTCTGATATATAAATACATTTAGAAAATGAAGAGTAAAACTAACCAAGTAACGAACTAACTAGTAACTAACTAACTAAAATGGCGCCAAACTGGAAACGTAACTTGCTGGTGGAACTGATGAGCTGGAGTAGTTGGATTCCTGATACACCCCCTCAAGATGGACTATGGAAATCCAGTATAGCCATCTTGGACATAAGAGGAAAAAGAAGCAATGATTGTAATGGTTTGGTAAACACATCGGCCAACTGATGTTGAGTGCGGATTGGTAGTAATTTGATGAAACCTTCATTGACTTTGTCTCGAACAAAGTGATAGTCTATTTCTATATGTTTTGTTCTTTCGTGAAAGATAGGATTATTTGCAATGTGAATGGCTACTTGGTTGTCGCAAAAGATCAGAGCCGGAGCTGAAACAATGACCTGCAAATCATTAGGTAGCTGATTGATCCACACTATCTTACATGCTAAAGAAGCTAGAGCACGATACTCTGCCTCTGCTGAAGATCTGGAGATTGTTGATTGCTTTTTGGACTTCTAGCTGATCAAAGAATTCCCAAGGAAAATATAAAAACCAATTATGGATTTTCTGGAGTCAGGGCACGACCCCCAATCAGCATATGCAAATGCACGGACTTGGAAAAAAAGGTGAAGAAGAATTAGGACAAGAGGCATCAAAGAACAACCCTTGCCCATGGGCTATTTTTATATATCTCAAGAGATGATGTATAGCATCAAGATGAGGCTGGCGGGGCTGTGACACAAATTGACTTAATTTGTGGACAGCAAATGTAGTGTCTTTGAGACAAAAAAAAAAAAACCTTTTTGTGATACTGCAATCTCCAATCCAAGAAAATACTTTAGGTTGCCAAGTTCTTTCAATTTGAACTGTGTATGCAGAAAACTCTTCAATGAATTAATTAGTTCAACATTTGATCCAACAATGATTATATTGTCTACATAAACCAATAAAACAACAAAAGAATCACCAGTCCCTTTTGTAAACAATTAGTAATCAGCTTTAGATTGCTGAAAACCATGTAGCAAGAGTGCTTGGGAAAATTCTGAAAACCACTGTCTAGAGGCTTGTTTCAAGCCATAGAGGTAGATTTATGCAATTTACACACCATCTTCTCCCCCTTAGGTCCAGTAGCATGATGTTTAGGGTGTCCCATTGGCAAATCCATGTAAATTTCTTCAAATAAGTCACCGTTAAGAAAGGCATTATTTACATCTAATTGCACCAAATGCCATTTGTTGACTGCAGCCACTGCAAGTAGTGTCTTGACTGTAACCAACTTTGCTACTGGAGAAAAGGTTTCATTGAAATCTAAGCCTTCTTGCTGAGTGTAACCCTTTGCTACCAGCCTAGCTTTATATGGAATGCTTATCTTTTCATAGAACTGTGATAGACCAAGTACTTTTTGCTTCCATGGCTGCTAACTCCTCAGCCATGGCCTTTTTCCAATGGTCATATTGAGCTGCTTGGTGGTAAAATTAGGGTTCAAAAGTAGAGGATATTTTGAATAGGAGTGAATTATGAGAAGGGAAAAAGGCTTTGTAGGATAGATATTTTCTTATATAATATAGAGAATTATTTTGAGGAGTTTGAGGAGAATATTGATTGATCAGAAGGTTGCAATGATAGTCATTGAGATAAGAAGGGATTTTTCTATCTCTGTTTCCTTTTCTATGAACTGAAGTTGGAGCTAGTTCTGAGTTTGATGTAACATGCCTTTAGAATTTAAAGAAGGAATAATTTCATGAGCTGGAGTAGGAATAAGATTGGAGTCAGTTATATCATGAGCTAGAATTGGATTTAAAGTGGTGTGAATGTTACTGTCAGTTACATTAGTATGCTTAAATGAAGTATGAGGATGATTCAGAGGAATGTTTTGAATGGGAATGGGCAACACGCCATCAGGGAATGGATAAATGTCATCAGTAGTGGAATTGATGGATTGGAATGGAAAGATGTATTCATGAAAGACCACATCTCTGGAAATAAAGATGGATTCAGTGACTATGTCATAAACTTTGTACCTTTTGAGAGCAGGAGGGTAGCTAATTAATACACATGCTTTGGCTCTTGGGTGGAATTTGGTTCTGCTAGATGGTAGAGTTGGCAAAATAGAGGCTACCAAAGGTTCTTAGATGTGTGTAGTCCACATGAGTGTTATATAGGCACACATATAGAGTCTTGTTTTGGAGGACTGGTGCAGGAGTTCGATTTATAAGGTAGGTAGATGTCAAAATACACTCTCCCCAGAATGAGATGGGAACTCTAGACTGAAAATACAATGCTCGAGCAACATTCAACAAATGTTGATGCTTCCTTTCAACTACAGAATTTTGTTCTGGCCTCTCCACACATGAGTACTGATGTATGACTCCCTTAGTGTTAAAAAATTCTGTGAACTTTAGCTCCTTAGCATTATCAGATCTAAAGCATTTTATGACCTTGTTGAATTGAGTTTCTATGAGGGAGAAAAATCTAGGGACAATGAAGGCATCATTAGATTTTTGTTTCATCAAGTACACTCAAGTGAATATGGTGCAATCATCAACCAATGTTAAAAAATATTTATAACCTGCATGAGAAGTAACATTGTAGGGTCCCCAAACATCGCAATGGACTAAGTTAAAAGCAACTTTGGACAGGTGATTGTTAGAAACAAATGAGAGTCTTTTATGCTTTGCCAATGGACACACATGACAGGAAACATGAGATTCTTTTCTCCTTTCATCAAATTGCAATAGATCTTTTAACAAGCTAAGTCTTTTAAATGATAAATGCCCAAGTCTACGATGCCAAACATCACTGGTTACATTGCTTGCTAATGTGTTACAATTAACAACATGAACTGAATTACAAGATTGATTTGAAACAACATTAATTTGAAATGAATTGAAAGAGTTTGCATCAATCACATAAAGATCTCCAGTTCTTCTACCCCTGCCAGTCATCTTCAAACTTGGTAGAACCTGAATAACACACTCATCAGCAAAAAAACTGACACTTAAAGAGGATCTTCTTGTCAAAGAGCTTACTGATAGTAAGTTAAATCTGAATTGTGGAACATAAAATACATCCTCAAGGATGATTTCATTTGACAGCTTCACATTCCCAATAAATTCAACAGGAATCTTCTTTTGATTAGGCTAAGTAACATATGAATTCTGAACTTCTCTTAGTGTATCAAAACACATTGATTTGAACAAATATGGCTTGTTGCTCCAGAATCAATCACCCAAATAGTTGATGAAGTGTTCATTGAATTAAAAGAAGTGGAAAGACATGTACCTGCCATATGATCAAATGTTTCAACCTTGGCAGCAGTAAGATGAGTGTTCAGCACACTCAATAATTTCTGGTATTGATTTGGGTTTAAAGTCTGCATGAAGCTCCCTACTTTATCCTTTGTTTGTTCTGTATTAAGGATCGGTTCAGTCACCAGATCAGTTATTGCACAATTGACTTGATTCGCTCGACTTCCTGAGCTTGATTGATTTATTTCCCCAGTTTTCAGCTTAGATTTGTAACTAGGAGGAAAGCCATGTAGTTTATAACATTTTGTAAAGTCATGGCCTGTGTACCTACAATGTTTGTAAACGGGCCTTTCCTTCTTCTGAAATCTGTTGTTTGAGTATCCTTCAGTTGACTTTCTAGCTTCATTTCTAACATAGAAAGCCATTGAATAATTTGAAGTTCAAGAGACTTGAGCATTTAAATTCACCTTTCTCTAGTTCTCCTCTTGCACAACAAGTGCAAACACTTTGTTAATTGAAGGAATTGGATCCATCAATAATAGCTGACCTCTTATCTGTGCAAACTAGTCATGTAACTCCATCAGGAAGGACATGACATACTCTGTCTCATAGTGTTCTACAATGCCTTTATTGCCTCCACAGACATATTTCCCACACGAACACATAGGCTTGTAACTACTGAGTTCTTCCCAAACAGTTTTCAGCCTTGTAAAGTAAGTGCTAACAGATGATTCTCCTTGCGTCAGATTCATCAATTCACGCCTCAATTGGAATATACGTAGACCATTTTTCTGCTGATATCTCTATTTGAGATAAGTCCAAATAGCTTGAGCTGACTCTGAATATATCATAGTCGCTAATATTTCTTTCCAGACTGAGTTTAGGATCCACGAAATCACTATATTATTGTTGAGGATCCAAGTATTAAGAAGTTCATCATTATTCTCTGGTGGAGCAATAGATCCATCAATAAACCCCAATTTATTTTTCACTGTTAGTGCAACGATCATAGAGCGACTCCACGAAGAATAATTGTCCCCAGTTAGGGGCTGTGAAACGAACACCAATCCAGGGTTATCTGAATGGTGAATGAAGGATTTGATGCGTCATCAGCTGTGGAATTGCTGGCTCATAATGTAGAAACTGATTGATTTGGTATTTCTGCAGCCATGGATCAATCAATTTGCAATCGAAAATGAAAAATAGGGAAGCATAAATTCTTGCTCTGATACCATATTATGGAAAATAGATCTTTTTATTGAAGAAGATAAAAGAATCAATTACATGAAATCTACACGTCTGATATATAAATACATTTAGAAAATGAAGAGTAAAACTAACCAAGTAACAAACTAACTAGATTCCATAAACTGGCGCCAAACTGGAAACGTGAGCTGCTGGTGGAACTGATGAGCTCGAGTGACGAGTTGGAGTAGCTGTATTCCTAATAGGGAATGATCTGTTCAGTAATTGAAATTTTCATAATAAGAAAATTAATCAATGCTCAAAAGCCTGCATAATAAAACATATATCAAGATAAATGTATTTTTAGACAATAAAATATTTGATCTTGTCTGGTCATGAACATGTATATATTATACATTTTTTTCTACTTTAAATTTCATTGTTTTAGGGATCAAAAACCCGTTTTAGTATTTACCATAAAATTCATGTTCATTTTTGTTGAATTTTGAAATTATTGAATTAAGAGTAATTTTTGTAAGATTTCTTTATTATTGGATAAATCTAACTTAGGGCTACTTATAATTATTTTCATTAAACCCATTTGGGTAAGTCGAAATAATGGATTATTGAATAAAACTTTGAGTGTTCTCAAATTTTATGCAAACTCTCATTATTCTGTAGAATCAGTGAGGTTTGTTTTTTGTTTTGTTTTGTTTTTTTCCTTGCCAAGTACTTGAAGAATGTACGGGTCATCCACATTGAAATATAATCACTTCTTTTTTCTAGGATATAAAATAGCATTATCGAGAGATTTTGATTGTTAAATCAGGCTCTTAGAATGATTTGAATCACCACCAATGTTTTCCCTTCATTTTATTTTTAATTCTTCACTCTAATTAATTTCCACAATTAATAGATGTTGAATGGCTAAAAAGAAGTGCAAAAAATGTTTCTCTCCACACATATGCAAAATCAGATTTGAGTTATCAAATGCTTGAGACTAGAAGTTGACAAATAAGTAGGAATAAGTGATTTGCTTTTTACTCTTGAAACCACTATTAACATAGGATAATAAGTAATCTTTGACACATTGATAACATGAATATAAATATTTTCAAGTGCAATATTCTTTAGCTCAAGCACTTTCGGCTAAATGATTCAATACTCTATTGTTGAAGCACTAGAACCCTTGTAATATTTATGCTCTACAAAATCATTTTGGCTTGATAAGTTTGCTGCCTTATGATATGTGTACATATCTCGCAGATAACCAAACTGATTTGCTGATGATTTAGCTGATAAGCATGGCTGATATTGATAAGCATGCTGATTATGATAAGTGTGCTCATTATGTATTTCAACAGCCCCCCTCAAGATGGAGAATATATGTTTTCTATTCCCATTTTGGACAAATGAGACTTCAAAGTAATAAAAGTGAGTGCCTTGGTGAATATGTCTGCAAATTGTGATTGAATGTGAATGTAAGATGTGGAAATGTGTCCAGCCTCGATTTGATCTCTGATTAAGTGGCAGTCCAGCTCGATATGTTTAGTTCTTTCATGGAACGCCGGGTTGGAGGCAATGTGTAATGCTGCTTGGTTGTCACAATATAAGGTGGCTGGTTAGGGATGATGAACTTGAAAATCCTTCAGAATGTATTTTAACCATGTAATTTCGCAACAAGTGCTGGCCATTGACCTGTATTCTGATTCATCAGATGATCGAGACACCACACTTTGCTTCTTGTACTTCCAAGAGATCAATGAATCTCTAAGACAAATACAATAACTAGTGACTGACCTTCATGAATCAGGGCCTGCTGCCCAATCAGAGTCACAAAATGCTCGAAGAGTTAGTGAGGATGAAGATAGAAATATGAGACCTTGTCCTGGTACCAACTTGAGGTATCTAATCACTTTGTGAGCTACTGCAAAATGTGTGAAAGAAGGAGCTTCCATGTATAGGTTGAGATTCTGAATGACATGACATATATTAGGTCTAGTTAAAGATAAATACATCAACTTTCCAATTAATTTTCTATAAATTATGGGATCTGGGAATGGTTTTCTGGTGTCCCTTCCTAATTTCAGATTTTGGTCCATAGGTAACCTAACTAGTTTAGCTCCAAGTAATCCTGCATCAACTAACAAGTCCAAGGTGTATTTGCTTTGGGAGATGACAATTCCCTTGTTTGATCCTACAACTTCAAGGCCAAGAAAATATTTTAAATCACCTAATGCCTTAATTTTGAACCCTGCTACTGAGAAACCTTTGCACTGTGTCTATTTGCCTTAAATTTGAGCCTGCTATGACAATGTTATCTATATAGACAAGCAATGTTGTGAAGGAATGATTTGTTGCCATGGTGAAAAGGCTCTAATAAGCTTTTGACTGAGAGAAACCAAATTCTACAAGTGCTGTAGAGAATGTGGAGTACCATTGCCTTGAGGTTTGCTTCAGGCCGTATATGTTCTTCAACAATTTGCAGACCTGGTTAGGGGTTCCCTGGAGGTTTACGCGTATAGACCTCTTCATGTAAAACTCCATGTAAGAAAGCATTATTTACATCAAAATGCTTCATGTGCCAATTCTGAATTGTTGCTACAGCCAATAAGCAGCGAACAGTTACAAGTTTTACAACAGGTGAAAAAGTCTCATGGTAGTCTATCCCTTCCCTTTGTGTATATCCTTTGGCTACAAGCCTTGCTTTGTGCCTTTCAATGTTTCTATCTGAGTTATATTTCAACTTATACACCAATTTGCACCCAATTGCAGCCTTTCCTGGTGGAAATCAGTGAGAGTCCAGGTTCTGTTCAACTTAAGGGCTTCTATTTATGAATCCATTGCCTTGCACTAATTATGATCACTCATTTCTTGATGGTAAGTATTGGGTTCGAAGTGTGTGCAAATGGAGGTTGAAAAAGCCTTGAACTGGGGTGATAACTTATGATAAGAAATTGTATTAGAAAAAGGAAAGGCATTACTTGCAGAGGCTGGAAATCTTGCCTTGAGAGAAGATTGGCATGGCTCAATTGATGTGGCCTGATGACAATGGAAATCTTGCAAGTACTGGAGAGCTTTCTTGACTCTTGTAGATTTTCGAATGATAGGCGATATAAGAGTTATCAGGAGTAAGGCTATTAGGTGTGTTCTGATCAGGTGTATATGCTCTAGTTGAATTAGGCACTTCATATGATGCTGGTTTAGGAATATAGTTGGCAATGTCTGGAAGAGGCTTGGTGAAGACAAGTTCAGTTTCATCATTGAGTCTTTTAGCCTGTTTGTAAGGGAAATAAGTTTCATGAAATGTTACATCCCTAGATATAAAAATGACTTTGGTCTGCGGGTCCATTACTTTATATCCCTTAGCCCCAAAAGGGTAGCCTAAGATAACACATTGGCGCCATCTAGGATCAAATTTCCTTCTGCCACGTGCCAATGTGGATGCATAACAGAGGCATCCAAAAATTATGAGATGGGAATAAGATGGTGTGAGGTGAAATAATACTTCAAATGGTGTTTGTTTTGCAGCAATGGTGTGGGGGGTCCTATTGATTAAGTGAGTTGCTGTAAGGATAAATTCATTCCAATAAAACAAAGGAAGACCAGGCTGGTATTTTAAAACCCTGGCAACATTTATCAAATGCTGGTGTTTCCTTTCAACTATGTCATTCTGTTGAAGGATCTCAACATAACTTCTTTGATGAATGATCCATTTTTGGTTGTGAAAGTCAGTTAGTTTAAATTCGGGTCCATTGTCACTTCTCAATATTTTTACTGAAATTTGGAACTGATTTTGTATCATTTGGACAAATGCCTTAATGGAATGACTAAGATCAGATTTCCTCTTAAGCATATACACCCAAGTGGCTCGTGAGAAGTCATCCACCACTGAAAAAAAAGTATTTAGATCCATCATGTGCTGTAGTGGGGCAAGGACCCAGATGTCACAGTGGATAATGTCAAAAAATTGTTTAGTTTTATGTATGCTTATAGGAAAGGGATTCTTGTGTTGTTTTGCCAATGGATAGATGAAACATAGAACCTTGCTAGCATTCTTGTAATGAGAAACAACAGAGTTATCAATAATAAGTTTCATTCTATAATCAAAAATGTGTCATCTGTGATAATACCATAAGTGTGGCTAAACATCAATAGAAGCTGCTGGTTGAATATCAGAATTAACAATAGAAGCTACAGTAGGAAATTGTCTAAGATTATGGCGTGATAAGGTGGTCATTAAAGCTTTGGATGGAACCTTGTGTAGCTTGAGTCTATATAGGCCACGCCATATTTCACCCTTTCTAATCGTTCTCGAAGACAAAAGGTCTTGCACATAGCAGGCACTAGACATAAAAATCAGGCAACAAAGGATCTGTTTAGTCAACTTTTTAACAGATAATAAATTTAAGTGGAAATTAGGAACACATAGAACATCCTTGAGTACCAATTAGTTTGTGACTTGTACTACACCAGAGTGTGTAGCTGGAACAACCTCACCAGTGGGTAATTTAACTGAGAGAGAGAGGTTCTTGATTTAATGGAAGTGAAAAAGCTAGTGTTACAAATCATATGATTTGCTGCACCCGTGTCAATGATCCATGGAATGTTATTAAAATTCTGAGTGGGTAAGGGTGAAACAAATAAACAAGTGGATTTACTAGAAAATTCAGATGGAGGATTAATTTTGGAATGGTTGATGGTCTGCACATGATTATCAGAATGAGTGTTCCGTCAGTTATCCTTAGGTCGAAGCAAGGTAAATAATTATCCATATTCTCCATTGGTTAGAGAAACTGGTCTCTCAATGTCTCCATGAATGACACTTGACTGATTTGCAGAGCCCCATTCTCTCCTCTGGACTTTGTGCAGCTTATGGTTTAGAGGGTAACCATGTAGCTTGAAGCAGTTCTCCATAGTGTGTCCTATCATATTGCAGTAGGTGCATATAAGAGGTTCAATATTCCCTACCTTGAAACACTTATCCAAAGTATGCCCAGGGATTTTGCAATATGTGCAATATGGTTTGTCCTTTTTTCCACTAATATTCGACTTTCTATAGGTAAGACCTTGTTTCTGCAATATGTTTCCCACTAATATTTTGCAATATGTTTCTGCCCCTCCTGCTGCTGCTGCTGCATGTAAGAAAAGACCTTGTTAACTGTTAGAAGGGGATCAAGCATTATGACTTGAGCCCTTGTGTTATCATAGATTTCATTCAAACCATCAGGAATTTTATCACACAATCACGTTGATACCTATCAACTAGCACTTTCATTTGTCCACAACTACATTCGGGAATAGGATCATAGACTGATAGTTCATCCCAAATTGTTTTTAGCTTACCATAGTAGATGCATGCAGAGTCATTCTCTTGATCCAAATCAGCTAATGCCTTCTTCAGTTTGTATATTCTGGGCCCATTTTGCTGAGAAAACCGATCCTTAAGTTTTGACCATATCTTATTTGCCTCATCCATGAATGCCACACTGGATCTAAGCGAAGGAGATATAGCATTTTGGATCCATGACACTACCATGTCATTACATCTTTCCCATGGATCAAATGAGTCACTGGTCGGTTCAGGTTTGGGAAATGTTCCATTGATGAAACAGAGCTTGTTTTTAGCTCGGAGTGCTCGCCGGAGTGCCCTTGACCAGGTAGGATAATTGTTTGTGGTTAGCAATTCTATGACTAAAATAGCTCCCGGGTTATCCGAGTTTTCTAACTTGAATTGGTCAGAAAGTTCAGGAGTGGGAAGGAGAGCTGTGTTTTCACTACCAGCAGAGTTCATATCAACAATAGTGGTCACTGCTTTGATACCATGTAAGATATTAAAGCTAAATGAAGATGATGATGAAGATTGATAAATTTGGATTGAGTCTGAAATTCATCTCATCTCATAACACTAATACAAAGGCAAATATATAGAAAATACAATTGGGTAAATGAGTAAAGAATCATACTAGCAAACTATATAACAAAAAGAATATTAATCTACCTAACCATGTGCAATTTACACGAGCTGGCAAGACACCTGGCTTGATAAGTTTGCTGCCTTATGATATGTGTACATATCTTGTTGATAACCAAACTGATTTGCTGATTATTTAGTTGATAAGCATGGCTGATACTGATAAGCATGCTGATTCTAATAAGTGTGCTGCATTATGTATTTCAACAAAGCACAACACAACACTAAAAAGTAAAATGGCATTGTCTTTCCCCTACTTGTTTTTCCTCATTTGTTTTTCACTACCTTTCGTGTGGTGCCCCTTTGCATACGCATAAACAATAACAGATATGGTTCCTGAAATTTGCTCGAAATCACAAAACCAACAGCTATGTTTGGAGGTTTTAAAAGGAAAACATAGTGTAAGCCTTCTGGATTTAGGTCAATCATTATATGAAACAACACAAAATTCTGTCATTCAAGCTTATTTAAAAGTTTACATTCTTATTTTACGAGAAAAGAATTCTTTGCAAAAAGATAGATTAAATTCGTGTTCGGATAGTTATTCTAATGCCGCTAATTATCTTGAAAAATGGAAGTAGTTCCTTGACTCCAAGAACTATCTAAATCTGCCTTCCAAAGCATTTCCTACTGTTAAAGAGATTCAATCATGTGACAACCTGTTGTACTCAAACAAGCCAACCAATATCTAACGTCCTTCTTATCATTTCAAATGGATTATTGGAAAAAAAAAATTATGTAAATTTTCTTTTCATTTCGTATAGTATACGAAATCATACTTATTGTTGAGCTCAAAAAAATATTTCAAATTGATGTAGATCGAATCTACAACACACTAACAAACATATTGCACTTTAAGAAAACAAAAGTTTTTTTTCTTATTTCATGAACAACCAAAAACCCTACAAAATGTTTTGACATCTTAAATACTAAAAGAACAGATAATCTACTGGGCCAATAGTCCTTTAATAGGCTGGGCTACAAAACAAAATAAATAAAGGGAAAATTAGGTTCACTACCCTCCAAATATCACAAATTATATTAATACCCCTAAAACTAATTAAAATCCTTACACCAACGTAATTAATACGCTAACCCAAAACCTTAGAATGTGATAGAAAAGTTGAAAAGGTATTCCGGGAATTCAATACCAATGGAGATCACAGAATCTCATTATCAGAACTCGATGAAATCTTGATGAAGCGCATAATGTCATATTTAGACATCGATGGGAGGGAAGAAGAAAGCATGAGCACTTTTAATTATTTTTTGAGTTACATTTTCATTCTTACATGTTTTTTCTTTAGTTTTTTATTTTTTCTGAATTTCTTATGCTTATATTTATGTGTTTGTATACGTCTAGAGTTGATCTATTTGCAAAGAAGGATTGGTATGATATCAAAGCATCGTCGATTTTTTACTTGTACTCAGGATAATTCTTCTCTCTTTAAATTAGGACTGGACAAAAGTCTCAAATCGAACCAAACTGAACCGAGCGGTTCTTCATAAGTTAAATACACGAACGGGTACCCGAATTGAGAACCAATGGGTTTGAGTCGAGTTTTGGGTCTAGACTAAGAACTGAAGAACCGAATAAGACCTGAATCTAAATAAATTTTTTTATTTTTTATATTGAATTAATTAAATTATTTTAATTTTTTAAACAAATTAACAAATTAATCCAGCCAAATTCATTTTTTGTAACTTTGTTAGTCCAACAATTNGATAATTCTTCTCTCTTTAAATTAGGACTGGACAAAAGTCTCAAATCGAACCAAACTGAACCGAGCGGTTCTTCATAAGTTAAATACACGAACGGGTACCCGAATTGAGAACCAATGGGTTTGAGTCGAGTTTTGGGTCTAGACTAAGAACTGAAGAACCGAATAAGACCTGAATCTAAATAAATTTTTTTATTTTTTATATTGGATTAATTAAATTATTTAAATTTTTTTTTGAACAAATTAACAAATTAATCTAGCCAAATTAGTTTTTTTAATATATTTATTTACTAGGCTACTAGCTGGCAGAGCAAAGGTTGTTCAAGCCCATTTGAAAAATTGAAAACCCAATTCCCAAACGGTCAAACCCTTTACCATTACCCTGTGCACGGTTTGTTGAGTTCTTCCAATTTGCCCATTACCGAAAGTTCGAAAACTTTTACCGCCGAAGTCCACCCTCTATCAACCGATTCAGCCTAACCTGCTCACTATTCTTTAAAGAAATAATTTTTGATACAAGTATAATGAAGACACGAAGCTATTGATGATTTGATTCGGCGTTTTCATACCAAAAAGTAGGTAAGAATTACCAATACAAAAAAAGAATTTTAATATGATAACTTTTAATTTATATTTCGATATCTTAATACAGACTGCTTCANAATTATTCGCTATTACCGAAAGTTCGAAACCCTTATACCGTCGAAGTCCGCCCTCTACCCCAACCGATTCAGTCTAACTTGCTCACTGTTCTTTAGAGAAATAATTTTTTATTCAAGTATAACGAAAGCCCGAAGCTATTGATGATTTGATTCTGCATTTTCTTCTTTTTCTTTTGCTGTGCCGAAGATTTTTTGAATTTATAGTGAGGAAATTAGTGGGTCATGAATAGACAACAAAATATTATTTTAGCTTCCCCACAATCTGAATTTTTGGTGTTGCTTTAATGAATTCCTTCATGTTTAGATTTCTTTGATCCGATCCGATCCATTTGTTTTTATGTCAGCTGGATAAAACCTATTACTGTTCACAACATATATTTCTTTCTACTTTAACTTTAATTTCTTCACTATTCCAGGTTTAATTTCTTGTGTTTTGTGTTTAATATCTTGTTTCAGTTTCAATTTTGTAATGTCTTAACTCTTGTTTTGTTTTAAACTTTCAATGTCGGCCATTCTGTGCAGTGCGGTTGTGTTTTTGCTTCAGCCTTCAGCCTCCATTTGCAGCATGCAGTGAGGTATTGCGACTAGTATGTTTGGTTAGATGTTTAGATTATTTACAATTGTAAGTTGTAACTTGTTCACATGAATTTAGGCCACATAAACATTAGAGAATTTCTAATCCATTGAATAATTTGAATTTGAAGGTGTGCTGGCTGCTAGTTGCTAAAATAACTTTACGTGGGGGTTTCTTCTATTAAAGTTATTTATGTGATGTAAAACTGAATTTTGGAGGAAATGTGTATTTGTTTTCATCTTGGCATGTCTGATGTAAGAATTGCAAAATTCATATCTATGGACTTAATAGGAGTTTGATAAGTTATTGTCAATTGATACCAGTTTGGATGCTCAAATGGGAGACACAAAACAACATGTTGAGAGGTCAGATATATGGAATCATTTCACTAAGGTACTTGATGGAGAAAGAGCAAAATGTAATTA
>CAIGRH010011007.1:0-14766 GCA_903798295.1 Fraxinus nigra | reverse complement strand
GAGAGCTCTTTCCAATCTCTTGCTTAGCTCAAGTCCGTGAAGTCTCCTCAGTTCTAAATGCTGAAGGCGAATAGTATTTGCAAGAAAGGTAACCTTGCTTCCTTTTTCAGACTCCAATAAACATCTTGTTGAAGTTGCAGACCAAGAAATAGCACCATACAATATACATATTGCTCATTATCCTATCTCAAGGTCTCACTCGAGCTTCAAAACATATCAGCCAAGAGAAGTACACTGAAGCAGATGCAGAGGCCTCGTCAAAGAAAAAAGCTGTTCTGCACCATAATCCACATCATCCATCAAACCTGGAAACCATCACCATACCATACTGCAAATTCAAGACCATGGTATCAAATTCCACAAAATTTTACAGAGATCCTCGACACCTTTGCCACATGGATCATCCCTGAATTATTAAGTCAAGCATGGGATTCTACAACACAAAACAAGAAATAAAACCATTGTTCCATTTGTGATATCCAGGAAATCTAAGATCAAAGTCTGTTTCTCACGAAAGGGTAAAAAATAGAGCATAAATTTAATCTCATTGCCCAATTAGGAATAAAAAGATTCAGTGCAAAAACCCAAAAATACCACAGCAGTGTAGGACAATTAAGCAAAAAATAACGACTACATTTCCAGAAATTTAAGGATCAGCAACTTTGGCTCACAACAAAAAGGAAAAGAGATTATGCAGTCCAATTTTACAACAATTGTAACTATTTGAATATATAATTAATGTCCAAAATTTCTTTGGTAGCAAAGAAACCCCTAAGCCACCAAGTTGAAACCTTAGCATCCACACCACCAGTCTCACCTTATAAATCAACAAAAATGAAAAAAAATTCAAGGCATGCAACATCAATGAAAAAAGAAGTGTTCCAACCTTTTCCCCATTAACTTATGTCCAACTAACAATTCTTTTTTCAAGTAACCAACCGACACATCCTTGTGTCCCTTTTCCCAGTTCTAATATGAAAACAAACAATATATTTAACATTTCAAACATATTTATCACTGCCGACAATCTTTAATAGTTTATGAATGAGAAGCCTGACATTGGACACGTGCACCATAGCTTGCATATAGCAAGGCACCACTAAATATCGCCTCTATGATAACCAAACAGTAAGCCAAGAAGGGCAAATTTTGAGAGAGAGAACTACAGCTAAGAATCATTTCATGTCCAACTGAAGCATACAAAATAAATTTGCATTTTACATATCAATAAGTGCTGCAAGTAGAGCTCAATGAAGTTCAGTGTGACAACATGACCCTGAGAATTAGAAATCATAATGTAGAAAACATATAAAACACTAATAATCATTCATCGGCATCAGGTTAGATGTGAGATGAAAAGCCACATAAATGTAGTTCAAGGACATTAAAACTAGTTCACCTCATCCACATTATGCTTAATATTATACGCTAAGTTAATAGGGTACACACTTGATGCTAATATGGTCATAATTCAAGAGTAAATTACAAAGAGATCTGAAATTAAATTTGATCTCCAAACTCCAAAGGCATTTAGGAGGCTTTGCTCTGTCTTCCAAATGGAACTGTTGAGAAATCAGATTTTTCTTTTTAGTTTCACTTTTTACATTTAAGAACATTAACACCATGCGACAAAGGTGCCAAATTTGAAGAAGTTCAAAATACTATAAATGTGTACCCATATATTTAACCCATGATAACTTTCAATACTCATTTGAGAACACTGCCAACTTTACCTCATATATTTGGAAGCAAGAGAATGATTCTTTTAAAACTTCTCTCTAGTTTCTACTTAATCCCTATATGGATGAATATGATTGAAAGCTTATAGAAGAAAAAAGGTACTCATAAGAAAAGCAAGAGAAAAAAGTATTCATTAATAAAAAGAGCTGAACCTTAATAACATGTTCACTTGTAATTCCATGTTTTAGCACTTTTAATCCAAGTATAGATCGCTTATAGTAGTGGGTTAAGATTGAATTGATTTCAAGTTAAGTAGAAACGAAGGTCAGAAAAAAGAGAATATCAATATCACAGGATAAGATGTAGAAAACCAAATAACAAAAGATTTTTTTTTGTTTGTTTTTTTCTTTTTTTGAAAGAGATTTTTTTTCATGCAAGAGGTGGGTTGGGGTGGAATGGTGTATTTTTTTTTTTATTTTTTTTTTTGACTGTATATGTACACAAATGGCTTCAAATTTTTATTCATTGAAAAGGGAAAACATCATCTTTGAATAGTTTAAGATATGTTTCCAACATATAAATGATATAGTAAGCCAAGGGAAAAGAACGGAGATCATTCCCATTATGCCACTTTTCATGTGACCAAATACAAAGATACATTGTCTTTGAATATTCTTGTTAAGAGATTTCCTCAACATTAATTATTGCAATATAACTGGAAAAGAATGGAATCAATTCCTTTTTGCCAATTTTCACATCATCAAAAGCAAAGATATAGGTCTCGGCTCCTTTAAGAAAAGGAGAAAATCATGAACCCACATATAATCAAGGATTTATTTTTTTATTTTTATTTTTGATGCCAAGTGGCACCTGTAAAATAGCAATTCATAGCCAAGCAAATTGGACACTCTCAGATACCACAGTAATATATCAAGTAACATATTTGCCAAAAAGGCATACCGCATACATGATAGGGATACCAAAAAACTTAGAACTTGTAGTATCAGAACTAGAGCAAATTTTCAAACTCGTTCTTCACATAATACAGCAATTTGTTCCAACAAAACAAAGTCTTCATTGTAGCAAACAACTAAGATGTCATAAAACCACAACTTATAGGAGCAGATAGAGTAGAGTTGAAGCAGCCACAGATGTCAAGCAGTCCATTTATCAGCCAAAGATTTTCATAGTCTGCAATCACTTAATCACCACTACCATTTAAAGCATTTGCGCCCAAGAAGCTGTCAAAATACCTGAACAGACACCCATGCATAACTCAATCCATCATTGAAAATTCAAAAATAATAAATAATATTTATGGTAAAGAGATGAACCATGTTAACTAAACATTTATTATGAACATATTATATCAACATTCTAGCATCTGAATATTAACTTCAATGAATGAGTCCTTACTTTCTGCTACTTCTGCTACTTCCACGATTTCTTCAGAGCAACAACAGAAGCCTCTTGTATTTCGGTTTGTGGAGGGTTATGTAAAGGAGTCTCTATCTTTTTAGGACTTGAGAAGAACGAAAAAGGAGAACGGGTGAAGGGCGTTATCTCACATTATAAAGAACCATATGTCCATTACAAAAGAAGGAGAAGGATGACCGAACCAAGATTCCAAATATTCCCAGGTAGAGGTAACACAATGCATGTAAAATACCTCATAACTACTATTATAACATATACAATCCGATCACACCAAATCTAAATAAAATTTTATTGTTTGAATCTAACAACATTAACCGTAACCATCTATAAAATATGTTAATAATGTAAACAATGCTATCTAACACAATTACCTCAATAATAGGGTGGCATACCCTGGTACGGTGGAAACCTCGGTCCTGGACCAGGACCAGGCTGGTTCTGCTGTGATGCATATGATGGCTGAAGCCCATAGTTCCCGCCATCTGGATACCCCCCGGAACTCTGTACCCCGGCATTACTAGATGACATTCTGTAGCCTCCATTATTGCCCAATCCTCCAGTTCCACCAACAGGTCCGGGTCCAGCAACTGCGCCACCGCCACCATAGTGTGACGGACCACCTCCATACCCACCACCATACCCTTGCCCACTTAGCCCTCCAGGGCCACCAATAGAAGTACTAAAACCTGGGTTCTGATGCATAATCCCAGCTTGTTGCTGTGGTTGAGAAATGTTTGGGCCCGGTCCATACCCCGTATAACCACTTCCTTGCCCATAATTTGACCCAGGTATTCCAGAGAGACCAGTATTTGGCATCCCAGGGACAACTCCACCTCCAGGCCCCATATTGGGCTTCTGCCGTTTATTATCTGTTGCTAATTTACAGACCACTTGGTGCCCATCAATAGTCTTCATGGGATCAGCCAACGAAGCCTTTGCACCCTCCTCCGTTTTGTAAACAAAAAACGCAAAACCTTTTGCCTTCCCAGTCTGCTTATCAAAGCCTAGGGGTCCTTCCTCAATCTCACCGTACATCGAGAAGTGCCCCAACAATCTCTCTGAGGAAATCTCAAACGGAATATTGCCAACATAAATCTTCCTCATTGCAATGTCAGTCGAGCTCGAATTCCCCGAACTGCCCGCTGCAGCAAGCTGAGTCACAGTCATACGGCCATCAATTTTCTTGTTAGGCTCCTTTAATGCTAATATCGCAGCATCAATATGCTTAAAAGTAACAAACCCGTATCCCTTCGACTTGCCAGAGGCCTTATCAGTAATAACAATGGTATTGGCCTCATCGAGTTCGCCGTACGCAGAGAACACCTGGCGGAGCTTCTCAGTGGTAGTCTCCCACCCCAAGCCGCGGACAAAGAGCTTCCGCTGTACAGGATCTGCGTCGGCGACAGTGCGAACGGCTTCAAGAACGTCAGGGTGGCGAAGAACAGCCTCACGGATGATTGGCAGGAGCTGCTCCTTCGTGAAGGGTTCAAGAATTTTCTGGGCATCCTCCGGGGACAAGATGCTGGGCACAGATGGTGCAACGATAGCTATGCTAGCACCAAGATCGATGGGCGCGGAATACGCGACGCCATTCTCATCGGCCTTGCGTTTCTTTGTGAGATCCATCAGTGCAATTAGCGATTACTGGATTAGAGAAAAAAAACCCTAAGATAAAGAAAGTGAAGAGTAATGGAAAGGATCAAAAAAGAGGCTTGATTTTTTTATTTTTTATTTTTTTCAGAGAAACCCTAAAGAAGGCATACTTTTTTTACGCAATTCAAGCCTTTATTTGACATATGCTTGATTGATGCATTAAGATGAGGGTCGAGTGACAAATTATTTTTGGAAAAAGATCTTGTTCGATTCTAGAGTGTTCCATTACTTTGACACAGATCAAATATTTATTCAAAAATAAGCATAGATGATGCTTTTAATAAAACCTGCAATTCATTTATTCTTAAAAGCATATAATGACGCGAGAATTGGTTCAAAAATCAGTATAACTAGAAAACATCGTAACGATAAGCTTGAAGAGTATGAATCCCTTTGCCTCTTGCGTGGAAAATACAATTCTTGAGCATATTTATCTGATGCGGAAGCCTTATCGATGATATTACTCAAAGCCTTGTGCACAAAACTTGTAAGTTCTCGAGCTTCAGCATTTCCATTCTCCTCGCTCGTGAACAAATACATTCTTAATCCGACTTTTCAAGGTAGAGATCTCGGCCTTCATCAAATGCAAATGAAAATCATCAACGGCTCGTCTTAAATCAAACAAGAGATCAGTCATGTAGTCACAACAAAGAGAGACCCGAAAAGATAAAGGTCCATTGCTTGTATTCTCATCGAGTTTTTCGACTTTTATTTCATCAAATTCCAAAGGAATGTTTAAACTTTCGATGGTTTGTGTTGCATTTTTCTTGAGTTGTTTCACTTGACCAATAACTTCAGCCAATAACGTGAATTTATCCATCTACCAAACGACAATTGGAAGAAAGATTAACCTTAAAAGTTACTTTATAGAAAAGTAATTTTTGTTGTAAAGAAAACAACTTTGACGTATGTTTGATAAAATACGTAACTTATTGATTATTCATGATATCTTTCATTGCTTGGTACAAGACCACGAAGTGTGATCAAATGAGCATTAATATGCTCTTTCCTCCTCCTATTTGATTTGAACCCACTTGGCGATTGGAGCTACGAAATCCACGACAGATTAGATCATACCCAAGAAAGCCAATAATCAACGTTTGAAAATGTCGAAATCCACAGTCACAATAGTTGAAGTGTTATAATTGTGGTCCCAATAAAGCCTTTTCTCACTCCAAAGACTCATGCCACGTTGGATTTTTCAAATCCTGTTTTTCAACCTGGATTTAAGCTTGTGTAAGTAGCTCCATTGTAAATGGATTATGCTACAAGTACATAGCCCTTTACATAATGTGTGGCACACATTATGTAAGATATTATGTATAACAAGAATAATTCATTGTAAATTATAAGTCCTTCTCTTATCTAACCATTGTGTCTGTTTAATTTTTAAAATTTTTAAAATTGATTTTTAAGATTTATCGGGATGTGTTGGAATGGATTGGGTTTTAATTCATAATCCATTTCATTCGAAGAGGGGCCCATCCCTGTCCGAATCGAAGAGGGCCAACGCGGGCAGGTTACATTGCCATCAATAAGATGATGGTTTTGAATTCTGTTTTATGTATAGATTTCGTAGCACCAATTTTAGCTTCCATTCATGCCTCCGTTTATGGTCAATGATTTTCCTTTTCCAATAGTGAGGGTGAGATTGAACAAAACTCGACAGTATTAAAGAGGGAAAATAAGTAAAATCCTCTTATATAATTGTATGATCGTATTATTTTCTACTGATTTGAGATAATTTCATCAAAACAGGGATTTAAAGGAAGAAGCACACACCAAACAGAAGAACATCAGATCGAGAAGTTATAAATCCATGAAGTTCTTGATTTCATGGATCTTGGAAAATAAAGATAGATTGGGAGCATGCCAGTGAAGCTACTTTTAAGCATGCTATGATTCTCAAAAGTAGCTTTTAAGCTTACTGGCCAGCAGCAAATGCCTCGACTGGGAAAGTTTTTGTGATTCCTGCGAGGCTCTTGAAGTGAATTTTTTCAGTGGATTGTTTATCGAGTGTTATTTCACTCACTGGTGGCCATAGCATAAGCTCCTTAGCTTTAACTCCTTTGAGTTTCTTGATCCGCTGCTTCTCGACGAACCCAGTAATTTCTGTGCTATAACTCACAAGCTTGCTAATCATCTTGAAATTGTGTTCAACTTTTTTGTTTTGCTGAATCCACATGTATCCAGTGCTCCTCACAAAACCTACTTCTATAACATCAGCCAATGGGAGAAGCCCTAATGGGAGTTCAAACTCTTCAAGAATGGCAATGGCCATTTTTAAACCTTCTTCATGTCCCTTTTTCACAATTCCTCCTTCCTTTTCTGCCATTGTTAATGGTTTTTTCTCTTTTAGTTTCTTTTTTCTACAATGAGATATTGGTGAATTTTCAGGTTTAAGGCTTCTTGAAATATATAGTAAGCATGATTTCGCAAGAAACAAATGGAATGGAGAATCCAAAGACAGGTGCTTTGTATTGTCCACCAAAAGTATCCGTTTCAACTTCAATATTGGCTCATATTCGTGCAACTATTTTAATCCGTCCAAATTGATGCCGCATAGTCCAATTGTAACAATGTGTTGGTCAGCATATGGATTAACTATAACGGTAATAGTTTAGTATGATGCTAACTCTACAATATATAGAAACGATCAAGCATATAATCTATATTTGGTACTCAGTATTAGATTATACTTAACACGTTCAGAACATCTATAGCCATATTACCTCAAATTTCTGCACCTAAAATGTACTTCGTCCCTCTGCATAGTTATTTAGTTAGCCGAGGTTACGTTCGTTAAATGAATTAATCTGACAAATCGCTCTATCAAATAAGAATGGCCATGCAATACCACCCATAGGAAGAAAAAAAAAAAGAAAGAAAAAACTCGAAAGAGTGATACATTATTAGTACAGAAGATTAGACGAATAAGTCGCAAACTAAAACTCATATACATACACGGCTCCAGCACTAATACGATGTCAATAGAAGTTTCTTTTTGGTTTATTCTTTAATATCAACCAATTCAAACCTCCACTTAGTTTCTTCCGAGCTTCATACGATCATAAATAAATCACTTAAATTCTCATCCATAAACATTAACATTTCACCACAAAGAAGACTCATTTTTCCTACGGCTCCATTGGATGATTCTCATAAATTAATAATTAATATTCTTGGATTAAGTTCTCTTTATGAAGACAGTAACAAAATTTTAAATAGAATGCCTTTAAAATATTGAAATTTGAAGGTGTAAAGACAAAAGAGAATGTTTAATTTATAAGGAAAACCAAACAATTTTATTCTACAGTTACAGTTACAAACTAGCAGCAATATATGTAGAATATTCTTCTTGTTTCTCTTGTTGCTTTATGGTGTCTGCAACATGAGCAACCACTCCTGCTCCAGCATTATGAAACCACTCATTTTTCACCTGAGATTTGAAAATGAGAACATATTAGAAGCCAGAATCAGAAGCAAATAGCCAAATATTGTTAAAAGTTACTTATTTTGAGAGTAAATAAGAACTTACTTTCAAAATAAATTATTAATTGAAAGTAAGAAAAAAGTAACATCTCAAACATGTTTGGGGAAAAAAAAAAAGGTGCTGCAATCTTACATGAATATTATTGTGGGCAAAAAAGGGCCAAAATGCAGTGTGAAAACTGACATCAACTTTTTTCCATCCCAATTGTTGTAAACCAAATATCATTTCCTCTGTCATGAATACAATAACTGTTATTTCCCTTGATGGCTGTGAAATAAGTACTATTGCGGAGTAGGAAACTTCAGTAGATATGGAATAGATACCTTCCATAATTTCATGATATTCTTCTGTTTTCTGAGGGCTCGGCTCCTTTTGAGCAGACTCTTTCGCTTTGGCTGCTTCCGGAGGGAAATGAGGACCCTTGGATAGAACTGGAGGATAATATTCCACATCAACGATGTGTTTGTAGCCATCCAATGACTGTCGAGGAGGCTGCCAATTTCGATATCAGAAATCTTATTAGAGTGATGGAACACAAAGTGCATGTTTGGTATGCATTTTAGATAGGTGTGGATAATATTACACAGCATTTTAGCTTCTTTATCTTATATTATGTCAAGTGCTATCCAATCCTCCTTGTTAAAAATGGCCAAAGAGTTCAGAAATGGATTAATCGGAATAGTTCCATGATTTAATCTCAGAAGCTGGCATGTAGCATCTAAAACTCATCTACAGTTGTAGACATATAGGGCTTGTTTGAGCCCCCCATTTTTTTTTTTTTTCAAAAAATACATTGTAATAGTGTAATAATGGACAATGCGTGATTAAAAAATAAGAAAAAAATTTGAGTTTGCATGTAATATTATTTTATTGAAGAATGTGTGGTTGAAATATGGTCAAATCACTGTTCAAAAATACATTTTGATTAAAAAAATGGGGCTCAAACGAGGGCATAAAGTTATTGTGGGTAAAAAATTCAACATAAAATAATTTAATTACCTTGACAAGTTCTCTCTCCCTTCTCACGGAGGATGTCCGCCAACCAACCATATCTGGATTGTGTTAAGACTTTCAAAAATTAATGGGACAATAAGAACAATTTAATAGTAATTAAACCGATGAGTTTCGATGCTAATTAGTGACCGATACTAAACATGCTATACAAATTACATGACGTGTTTCACTGCCAATTCAATAAGACGTGTAGGGATACGATCATAAGTCTACTTGTGTAGGGATACGATCATAAGAGACATTTGCATAAAGAAACCGACATCTGAAAGCGCTGAGTGCGGATCTACAAAACAGAAGTATTAATAAGCTTACAGCCGCCCTACAAAAAACATTAAAAGGCCAATTCTACTCACATAAAATTTCCATCTTCACAATCTGTCGTCATTCGTAATAAGATAGGCGGTTTGTTAGGTTTACCATCAGCGAGGAAGAGTTGACTGCCAGTTTGGCCAATAACAATAGGGGCAATTGGTACAGCAAGCTTCTCTAAGATAGGCACACCCAGAAGAAATGGAAGCTGAATCATACGAAAGAATTAACTGTCCTCAGGTCAAGTTCCAAACCACTAATATTGATGATTAAGTTTTCATAAAAGCTTAAAGTCCATGTGAAAATCATGTAAATTTTGATAAAGATGAATTTGATGGCAAACTGGAGAAGATGCTGCCCTTTGACCATAATGATTAAAAAAAAAATGTTTCATCAGCTTGAAGAACAACCAGGGCAGAGCGAGAGACAGAGTAAAAAAACTCATAGGAGGAACACATAGCAAGGGCATCGGATCAAATCTAAATGAAATTTGACAATTCTAATCTATCAGAGAAAACTTTTGACTAATTGTATCTCCGTTTCTTCAGGAGAAACTCTTATTTTAATTTTTCTATAAGCATGAACAAAGTACACAAAAAGGGGGGGAAAAGCATTCATTTAACTCCATGAAATGTACATAGATGAAATACGAGTTAATATTGCCATCAAGTAACAAAAAAGTTCCCTTGACAACGTACCTGCTTCTTTCCTCTCACTCCAAGATGAGGTGTTGCCAAGGTAATAAAATTAATTGGTTCCAACCCAGCAATCAAACCTTTACTTGAAGAGAACAAAGTTTTGAAGTTTGTATCAGTGGAGCTGGCCATCTCATCAGACATATAAGAGATGTTGGGAACATACAAAACAGCAACTGCATATCTTGCAAATAATCCACCAAGAGAATGAGCCAAGAAAGATATCCTTTTAAGGCTTTCTGTTCTTTTCACAACCTTCGTGACCTGTTCATAGCAAAACTTGTGTATCAAGAAAATTAAAAAAAATGTTCTACAATATCATCCTTGTAGAACATGAATTTAGAAAAGGTCAAGTATTGACAGAAGGATCAGACTGATGGACTAAAAGATAAAGATTTGTGGTCCAAATGGCTTCTTAATCAAATCCAGAATACATATTTCATAAGCCAAGTTACGCCATCATAAAATAAAAAATGAACATAAAAGCCATCTAAAACTCACTTCATCTGCTAGTCGTTTACCAGCTCCTTCAATTCCAGCAAAGGTTTTAGTGTACATATTAGACGAACTTGCTGCACACGATAGGCAAGTTACTATTAGACCTGAATAGACATCCAGAACTCAACGAACATCAAAGCAGTGTATTTGTATTTTAATCCCCTCTTTGAGCCATATTAATTTTTTCATTCTCATTCTTCTACTCGTTTTCAACCACGCATTCTTCAATAAAAAAATATTTTTCATCACATCAATAATTTTTTCTTCTTTTTCAACCACATATTCCCCATCACATCAATAAAAAAATGCATTCTTTCCATTTTAATATGCATCAAACAAGGGCTAAATCGAATCTAGTATGGTACGTTCAAAATATCTATACAGAAAAGACAGAAAGAAAAGTGCAAGGCAGTATCAAAATCTTATATGTCCATCAGATGCCATGTTTTGTGAAATTCAATATAGGTGCCTTTTTCTGCCATTTCCTTTTTGCAAGACAAGTAGATATATGTTTTTAAAGACAGCCACTTGATTGCAAGCCAAGCCTACACCTGCAAACTTCATAAAAAATATGCACCTAAACAGTCACCATATTGCCTCACAGTATGCATATACTTTCTTGAAACATCGAACTCTCATACAATACTACTCTGTCATTGTCCTTCATAACCATATAACTCCAAAATGGTCCACATCCCACTGAATGTCCAGTACGGTATATGATACGGTATCAAAATAGGGACATTCAGTGAGACAGGAAGTACGCCTCTCTCCCAGGCAAACATCACAAGAATACAAGTAGCAACACATTGCAAATGAGGTACTTTTTTTTTTCTTTTTAGCCTTTTCTTTTTGCTACAGAATAAAGTTTCAGCATTCTTGAAATGCCCAAATGGGAAAGCGGAAACACGTACATTACCCTATGGCATCACCTTCTCATCTACATGTATTTTGGGCCAATCCAGGTTTAAGTACATAAATACGTACTTTGGACAATCCCCTAAGCTTTGTGAGGCCTTCTCATGAACCTATTCTCTTCCTATTTGCTCATGTTAGTTTCAGATAGACTTGGTGCAGTTTGTCAATTTTATATCCATTCCATCTTAACCAATTCATTTTTACTCCTTGACAAAACAAAGAATAAGCAATTATTTTTTGTCAAGCAGAGAAATAATAATGGATCTTGTGCTAGTATAGTGAAAAGAAAATTTTCAAACTTGCACAGACAACATACCGTAGATCAAAAACTTTTTCTCTAATCGCCTCTTTAATTCCGCTTCAAAATATGTCCAGTCACTTGGGCTGCAATACTTGGATAGTTTTAGTCAAAGTCAATGATTAAAACATACAAAAATACATAAATTTTCATTGTAAATGTTTTTAGCATGTTTATTGATGATATAGTAGGGCACATTTGGCTAAGCTTAAAAATTCACAAGTAGTTCACTTTTCAAGTAGGTCCTTTATTTTGAAAGCAACCCCAACAAAATGAGCAACTTTTTCGTCTAAGAAAAAAGTAGAATAGCCAAACATGTTTAGAAACTGACAAACTGTTGTTAAAAATAGGAAATTGGTTCTAGCCTCATTTAAAACTCATTCTCGACGCTATATGACATTCATTAAATAACACTGGGAGAAGTACATCCAATCAACCAATATCATTCTAGAATATTTGTCATTTTGATAACTGTTTAAAACATTTTTTGTTGTTTGTTAATAGGTAACTTCTTCAACCAAAACTAAACCAACACAAGAAGAAAACAATAACAAAGACAAATAAAGCTAAAGTGAAAGCCTTAAAAATGAAGTGGAAGGGACGGACATGCATGTGTTGTCTCATGTCACATATTTTCTATTTTCTACTTCTTATGTGCTTTCTACAATACCTTTCTCATTGAAAACCACCACTATTGTACGCACTAAATTGGAAGCTCTATCCTTTATACATTTTCCAGATGGTGTCAAGCAGATCATCTCTCGTGGACGTGGCAAAGATTCTTATTTGCTTCTTCTTATACAAGAATATGCATACCTCGCCAAGATGCCGTGAACAAGAACAAGAAGATGGTCAGGTTCATTGTCCACGTTAACAATGTCCCTTGGTGATGCAAGATATCCTTGAGTTGTACTCATGGCTAGAGCTTTGTGGTTTTAAGGCTTCCAGATATTGTTTCTGCCTGCAAGGATCGTGTAATACTTTCAGAGTAAAGAATAAAAGTTCAAATGTGCTTTAGATTACTAAGGATACACACCCTGATGCAACTATATTAGATTTGGACGTTTCCGAGTATATAGCATACATTCATTTTGGTAACCAAATTATAAATCTAGTCAATGAAGGCACTCCATTTAGGCCAAAGAAGGCACTCTCATGAAAGAGATCATGATATACAAGTAGGATAGAGCATGTTCTTCTTGCCCGAGAAAACTTAGAAAATATTGGTGGAGGCACTTGAGTCACTGCATAAGATGGAGAATACCAGAATGGAACATACAAATCAGGAATGCAACTCACACTTAAGTAGAAGCTCTTTGCTGCTGGAACTAGTTTACTCATTCCCTTCAGTATAGTTTTATTCAATATAGAATACCGTCCCAAATGTTAATGTTATCCATTAGAAGTCATGTTAAAACAAGGATGAATTACTTATCTCCACTAAAGACATTTCATCTGGGAATGGACAGGTGCCACGAGCAGTTAAACTTACAAAAACCAAATGCCCTAAAAGTAATTCTATTTTGTGATACAAATAATAATAATTAGGTAAATTTTGTCCCAAATTCAATTAAAGATCTAAAGCCGAACATTAAAATACTTGTGGTTGGAGAAGAAAGAGGCCATGATCATTGAATTACAGTTGTCAATTTAAAAATAACAGATAATCTTCACAATTTTCTTGTTTTTCTCTCATAAAGCTAATAACAAGATAAAAGCTTTACAAAATGACATCCTTAAAAAAGTCGTGAATTTTTTTTCTTTTAACTTATTAACATAAATCAATTCTAACAAAGGAACAGGTAGGTATAAAAAAAACTGATGATTGTCTCCAACAAAATCAAATTACAAGAGAGAACGAGAATTTACCTGAAATACTGACAAAACTCCAGTTCTGCCGACTGCCGTCTGGCGCAGATTGAACGAAGCCGAATTAGAACACGAACAACACGGCATAGGTGAACACAAACCAGAAGAAGAAGACGGCGATTCAAATTCTCTTTCCTTCGGCTAAGAACTCGAGGCAAATAATGGAGCAAAGACGCCTTTTGTACAAGGGCACACGCAATCCTTTATATAGTAGTACGTGATAATTACGCAGCAGATTCTGGATGGAGAAAAAGCCAATCTTTTCGGTCAATTGTTTGAAATTGTTACGTCTGTATCTTCCCCCACTCTTGATTTTATCCTCTGCTGAATGCAGTATACGATACTCCCTGCCCATTCTCCGCCATTGGAGGAAGCATTATTTATTTTTTTGACACATATGAAAACGTGTGAATACATTCCGATTAAAATTTAATTAAAATGTCAAATCAAAAGTTAAATATTAAAATTTTGATTCTCATTCTTCTACTCATTTTAATATTTTTCATCACGTAAATAACTTTTCCTTTTTTTTCAAGCACATATTATCCATCAATCTACTATTACAAAATGCATTCTTCCAAAATAATACCGCTCAAACACACCCTAATTTTAATCATATGTTTTATGGGATTCATAATTTTTTAACTATACATTTCATCAATTTTTATCAAAATCTACTAAAAATCTAATTTTAATTTTTATCAAAAAAGAGCATAGAAATTTATGGACTAAAATGGAAAAGTAACATGAAAATATCATTGGGTAATTATTACCACCACAAAATTTATAAATTATACTACATTATATCCACGCCTACAACAAATTTACAATTATGTCCCTATGTGAGCCACATTCTTATTTTTTTATTTTTATTCTTTTACTCATTTTCAATTTCACATTTT
>CAIGRH010011000.1:0-11610 GCA_903798295.1 Fraxinus nigra | reverse complement strand
AGATTACAAAGATATCAAAAAATAACGTTTTAATGCAATTAGGGAACTTTCGTGGAAAATGAAAATTTCACCCCCGAAAATGTACTATGTGGTTGCATAGTACATTTCAATGCAATCGCATAGTTCATTCTTCAGCCTTCAATTTTATCTCGAAAGATAGGTATGCGGTCGCATTCATTTTACACCATGCAACTGCATAGTGTTAAAATCAACACCCCTTTTTCTTATGCATAATTTCATAACGATTCCGTATTGTACTCATGAGCAAAAATCTCACACCTAAGCCGAAAGTTATGCACATTTTCATCCACGTTGCTCGTTTGCTGCTTGAACCGAGTTGATCCGTTTAGTTTCTTTGATCCATTTGGTTTCTTCTTCCGAACCCAACATGAAACTTGTTCATTGACTTATTAACTTTAACATTTCGTCTACCATAGCTTGAGCAAGCAATCACATCGCCTCTTTCAACCGCTTTGCCCTCGAACGTATCATCGGGTCACCTTCGATAATCAACGGGTCTCATCATGGGCTCGGCTTCGTCAGGCTCGACTCCTGAATCATATCAATTATGTAAGAAATCAGAACTACCTGCCATGTGATTTAATGCCCCTGAATCAACAAACCAAGAAGAAGAAATAATTTGACCCTTACCTTACAAGCCTAAAACAGAAAAGGCAGAAACAATCATTTGCTGGACTATTTATGGAGTAAGAACATGTTGACTAGTGCTAGCTTGAGAGAGTGCAGGATTAGGATCTTGTGCAACTACTTAAAATGCTTGAGAACGTCAGTGTGGATGTCTTGTGGGACAGTCGTTGATTATATGTCCGGTTGTTTACAGTAATTGCAGACTTTTTGAGGACAGTTACGAGCAATATACTCATATCCTTTGCAGCCAAAATATTGTAGTTTACCTATTCCCCGTCCTTGGGCAGCATAAGCAACGATGGCCACATTAGAAGTGGAAAAATTAGCTTCAATAGTGGTTTGGGTTGCCAGTCGCTGTTCCTTACGCAAAAGTTCACCCAAGCACACATCCTTACTTATTTAAATTTGTGATATGCTAGATAGCATGGTCTTGAGTCATAATCATCAAGTAAGGCCGTAAGCTCTTATTTAAATTTGTGAATATGAATCCTTACTTGTTACTTGATAAGAACAATCACTTAAACTTGGATGTTGAGCGATTTGACAATATCAACCTTCAATTTAAAGTAAAGTGAAATCGTGTGTAATTTTAATGTCTATATCACCTCAGGTTTTAGATTCACATATTTAAATAAGTCGAGGATGTATAATCTCACTTTTAAACATTGGGATCCAAAAACGCATTAATTAAAAAGTTAGGATCCCAACTATAATTTTCCCTCAATCAACTCTCCCAATCTTGCTTGTACGCGAGTACAAGATTTGGCATAGAATCTATAAATACAGTCATACCTTACCTTCCCACTCTTGCTATTACTGTACAGAGAGAGAGATGGCAAGGGACAGCTGTATGGCGCGAGTGACGGCGGGGGTTGCAGTCGGCGGTGCCGTCGGCGGTGCTGTTGGTAAATGTCTTAAACCCTAACTGAAATAGTTTCCGTGTTTTTCCTTTCATTTCATCTATTATAAATCCATTCGAAAATATTCTCAGACAATTGTTTAATTATCTAACTTTTGATCCTAAAGAAGCTTTCTGGTTGTATATTTATGCTTTGAATTTGCAACTAGTATACTGATAGTGCAAGGACGAGGTACAAATTTGAAGTGGAAAGTACAACATTTGCTCCAGATATTGTAATTGTTCTGGCATTGTTGGTAGCGGTTAGAAAAATAACATTTTGACAGTAATTTGAGTATAATACTGGTAAGATTTTTAATGATGTATCTGGTAAGAGGATTGAATGGCACTCCAGAAAAAGAAGCTAAACTCTTGTTTCCTATACCGCGAGGTCCTATTCCATCAGAAAGTTTCATACACAATTGTCTAATTGAAACTGAAAAGGATCTTTCTGATTGTATTTTCATGCTTTGATATAGCAACTAGGATACTTATAGTGCAAGGACAGGTACAAGCTTTGAAGCAAAAAGTACAACATTGGATACATAGAGATTGTACCTTGATCTTGCATGTTTAAGAATCCGACAGAGGAGCAGTAAAATAAACATTTTGACTATATTTTTGGGGTTTTATTGGTAAAATATTCATCTAAGTGAAATGATGTCATTATGTAGTGTAATCAAATACGATACCTTCATTTTCCTTTTACTTAATAAAAAATTATTAATTTTCATTTACAAGCAATTTTGTGCTTGTTTTCAAGTCTCTTGGTCATCGAAATCTTGGATATTGCTAGAATAAGTTTAAGATTATTGGCAGTTATTACTAGAGGGAGTCTATTTAATGCACGTGTTTATATGCAGGGGCTGTTTACGGAACTTATGAGGCTATTAGATACAAGGTAAAGTTTAGGACTTTAGAAAGCTTTAAATTATGGGTTAATGCTTTTTATGGAGTTATCTTTTTGTCATTTTGAGTTTCTAACTATTAGTTGAAACGCGAGTTTACATTAGCATAAGCAACACAGCATACCATGATTTCTGACAGCACACTGTTCCATACTTATTAAAGGATTATCTCAAAGATATACAAATTTTGGTTGTCATGTTCTTGCTTTGGTATTGACATGAATATGATCATCTTGTTCTTTTTGGTCATGAATATAATAATGAATGTGCACAAGCAATTAAGTATTTGAGTTTATCGTGCACTATGTTGCTCCCATCAGGTAGTAGTGTCGGAGACGGGTATATATCTAGGACTTGGATCCTTTTTCTTCTAATATCTCGGACTCTGGTGCCCATGTTCAAATTGGATCGTTTTAAGCCATATCTTTTATTTTAGAAGAAGAATGATCTGACTCCTAGATATGTAATGTATCTGCACCTGAGTCCGAGCAACATAGCTAGTTTGACAACTCTCTTATTTTATGACCTTGTCATAATTTTATCGGTGATCAGAAGGAACTAGCCCTACTTTCAATTTTGTATAACTTTTCATCATCTTGGAGTTGCATTTAGATGGATGTTTTTATAAGAATTAGATAAGAGTGTAACACCTAAATGCCTCGTACTCAAATATGTAAACACCCGAATTTCGCTAACTCGAGGTTGAACAAATCTGTTAGCTCTGTGAAAGAGGACATTTGAGTAATCCGTTAACCAATAATCCTATTTAAATTAGTTAGGCTATTTCATAAATATCTTTATTTACTAATTACCATACTTCTTTAGTTTATCAGTTCTTTATTGGGCACTCCTTGTTTCATCCCTTCATCATCATTATTGTCTATGCCAAATATTTTTATACATTCATCATTTGACAATTGTTTCTTGAGATATCAAGGCTTGTGAGTGCATGTTAAATGTCTTTTTTGAAAAGAACAATAAAATCTGAAAGGTTGGACGTGTATCCTAAAACAGCTCGAAATCTTGTCAGGACTTTTATTTGATTTTTTTGCCTTCTGAAAATTCAGGTTCCAGGTCTTCTAAAAATAAGGTATATTGGACAAACAACGCTGGGGAGCGCTGCTGTTTTCGGTCTTTTCTTGGGAGCTGGAAGCTTGATACACTGTGGGAAATCTTATTAGGTCTTTTCGCCTAAGTTCCTCAATAAGTAAAATTTCTGCTGCTTTTGAGAAATAGATGATATTGCCAAGAGCGTTATGCATATAATTGTTTGAGTGGAATCAGGATAGTTTCTGCAATAGTTGAACAAGTTCTTGTGAACATAACTTTGATTTTTTCCCCCTTTTGGGCTACAATATGACTGCAGTGTACTGGAATCTTTGAGTCGTAAATTGATTTTTCCGATATTTTGAGGTGGTTCTTGGTCGAGCTACTTCCTTTAACACTTCAATAAATAAATTATGGTTTCCATGCAGAAGATATTCAAATTTTGAGGTGTATTGATTTTTGCAATATTTTTATGGCATGGGATTTGGCAATTTTTTATCTTATACTATTCAAGTCCTAAAATTCCAAAATGCAATAAAATATATATTTTAAGATATTATTATTAATTCTTTTTCTCACTGGAATGTGTTCTAAATCATCAAGAACTTAACAGATCAATAAATTTTAAGTGTTAGAATTTAAAATTCTCAATTGCATATATAGAAGATAGGAGATTATTGAGAGGTTGCATGTGAAAAATGTGCTGCAATTTAGCTTATATTCAGCTCATGTTTATAAATAATCAAATTACTTTTTTATTTTTACACATTGTGGGAGAACTACAAGTATTATTCACCTATCCATAATTTATTTTTATTTATTGATAATTTAAACTGTTTGTAAGCAATTCAAAAATATGTGCATAAATTGGGGAGTATCGTTGTTTTTCAATCATTTCATTTAATATCAAATTTGCAAACTCGATGAAGCTTATCTATGCATCATGCATATTATGGTGAAGATGTTTCTTACAATATGTTTACTTGTACTTAAAAGTTACTGTTTTTAAAAAGTAAAATAAGACTTAGTTCCTAGTTGTAATTATGGAAGTTGCATCATGCATATTCTGGTGAAGATGTTTCTTACACTATGTTTAGTTGTACTTAAAATTTACTTTTAAAAAAAAAATAATAATAAGACTTTGTTCCTGAATGTAATTATGAAGGTAGAGTTGATGCTTTTCCCATTCGTACTTTAATTCTATATCTCACTTAAATTTAGCTGATGTTTCAAAGCCCAAAAAGAAATTGGTGGCATCAAGAAGATGATATGAATCAACATTTGACTGTCGCTCAGAATGCAATCCTACAATGTTGTTACGACTTGTTGGTGGATTGTATAGTACTAAATGCTTATCATGCCTTTGAGGTTTGAAATTAGCTCAGTCGACTTCAAAACCCATGTTTGCTTAATGTACCAAGTAACAAAAAATAGAGAAGATCCCTCATAGATGACAATCATCTTCTTCCTTCAAAGTAAATTCAACGGACTCGTGCTCCCATGCAAAAGGAGAGACGGGTGGAGAATCCCAACGCGTAGGAGAACGTGGAGGAGACTTCCACCTCGACGAAGAGTTCAACCAATTTTCATTTTGTTCCTTTAGTTCTGCTAGGCTACTGAAATCGGGATCGATCTAACCACAAAAATAAGCAAAATGTCAATTCGAGATTTGTCCATCCTCATTTTATATACAAAATATAGTTTAAGAATTGAAAGCAAAAAATTCACACCTTTGCTAATCTTGGCACTGGATCTGCAGAATTTGGACAAAGGAAACTCCATGAATTAGACATCATAAAACTATATTATTATACATCCATGATCAACATTTTCAGGTTTCCAAGCAACTATTTCTTCATAATACCTCTACTATACATGCCAGAAGAAACCTTTGAAAACTGATATCTAAGTAAATTTAGAAATGAGTTAAATACAATTATAGGTCAAGCTTTATGAAAACAGTTCTTTCTTGTTCATGTCAGGTTAGTTTGAGCTTATAGAATTTAAAATGTAAATAACAAGAAATCACGGCATAGTGGAGTAGGTGGTTTTGTAGTTCATGACACTAATATTTCCAAGTTTAAGTTCAGTGCCAACAAGGAATTCAAGTAATACTTGGCCGAGCTTTTGAAAAGCTAAAAGTTACTTCTAAGAAGCTACTTTTGAAAATGTTCACATAATTTTCTGGAAGTGCTCTGATTAGAAGAGCTTTTAGAGATATCTGACCTAAGCTAGCTTCCTCAGGAAGCTCTTATACAAGAAGTATAAACAAAAGTAGAAGTCCTACCAAACGGGTCTTTAATATAAAGACTATAGATTGAACTATGACAGAATCAAACATAAGAAAACAAAATGTTGAATTTCAATCATAACTTTTAGTTTTTCATATTTGAAGTTTTGAACTATACTAGCTCATTTCAAGCATTCATACTAAAACATTGCCCAACCCTGGAACATAATGGGTATATGAATGTGATGGCATCGAGTTCACAAATTTGAAAAACTTACCAAGTCCCGGAAGAACGATATCCCAAAAGTGACGTTCCAAAGATGCTTTCTCTGCCTCAATGCACTTGTTGTGATCGTGCAAAAACCCCTCTTCTGCAATATTAAGATTCTCATTTACACACTCTGTCTTTGCGGATTCTTCAGCCTCAATAACATGATTGTGTAAAGATCCTTCCTCTAAAACATTATGTTTCTTAGTTTGTGAATTCTTTTTCTTCAATGATGCGTCAGGATGAAGGGATGACTTATTTGTAATGTCATTAAGAGCTTTACGACTTTCAAGCGCTGCTCCACCCTTCTCAGAAATCGGCTTGGAACTCCTTGATTTACCATGAACCGCTGCCTCTACAAAGAAAAATTAACTCAATTTCTTCACAAACTCGAGGTTACTAGCATGTTTGGCTAAACTTTGAAAAAGTCCACTTTCTTTGACAGTAACTCTTTAAAGAATTTTTTTTAGTGAAATCCAGAAAATAACTATACTCAAAAGACCTCAAACATGTTTGGGAAGGTAACTCTTACGCTTAGCCAAACATGCTCTAGTTGCCAAGGAGAGTTTTAACAGTTCTAAGTATCCACTTGAGCAAATGCATTATATGGGGGAGCATAAACACCATTTTGATAGTCTCGATAGTCTCAATAACTCAAATCAGACCGAAGAATCCAAATAGAAATTCTAAAAATTGGAAAAACAAATCGATACAAGATAGAGAAATTTATACTTTTGCGGTTGATGGTCGAATTCTCATCTTGGATGAACAGTGGCTTCTGAGTAAGGGGTTTTTCCATATTTCTCTTTCACGAACTAATATTACACTATCTGCAGCAAATAATTGGGAGATTAGCCACAACTCTAAACACAAGGGCATATAAATTACAAATTTTTGAAAGGCAATGCTATCGAAAAATCTAATCGCGAAAAAATTATTGTAGAAAAGAAATTTGAAAAGTAAAAAATATAAATTAGAATTTAAAAGTGGAAAAAAAACTAGGGTTACAAAATAAATGCCAACCCATCAAATTTTTTACATCAAATAAAAGAACCCTAATCAAGCACTCAAATATTGCAATTATTATCCAAAATCATGTCCTTTTTACAGTATTCCCTCAAAATTTTCCCCATTTCAATGTTAAAAAAAATCTTTAAGTATTTACTGTAACCTTCAAGAAACCCAAAAACTGCATAATGAAGAATTAATCTCTTCGGCATATATGAACATCAAACAATTACAATAGAATCGAGATCAAAAGTGAATTTAAGTTATCAAAAGCAAAGAAGAAATCGCAATGCCTAGTGAAATATACATCAAGAAGTACTTAATGTTTACCTTCTTGATGTTGAACGGATCGACCAAAATTTCACTGTTGCGTGTGTGAGAGAGAGCCGTTTAGGCGCGTAAACTGAAATTTAAAATGCAGGGAGTGTGTTTGATGAGTCGGGATGCCTTGTTTGGCCCAGCTTAAAGATTATACGGTCTAGTTACGAAAATTACCAAAAACCCTATTATTCAAAAAATTAATAATTAATAATTATTAAATTAATTAGGGTGTGTTTGATCCACATTATATTGGAAGAATGTATTTTGAAATAGTAGATTGATGGAGAATGTGTGGTTAAAAAAAGAATGAAACGCTATTGATGTAATGGAAAATATTATTTTATTGAAAATTATGTAGTTGAAAATGAATAGAAAAATGAAAATGAAAATTTTAATATGTACTAAACATGAGCTTAATATGAAAAATATCTAAAGCCCGTTTGGTATGGATTAAAATCAGATTAAAATTGAAAAACTAATCGTTATTGTTGACTTTTATTAGATGAATGGGACCCAATAACGGCCATATTTTCAATTTTAATTGGATTTTAATCCCTAGCGAACAGGGCCTAGTAAGAAACATGGGCTTAATATGAAAAATATATAATCAGAACTTTTCACCCACCCTACCTCCTTCCATCTCGCCAAATTTCTCAAACCCTAATCGCCCATCCCTTTTCTCTATAAGTTCGTTTGATAGACAAATGTGAAAATGAATTCAAATTTCATATTAATTGGAAAATAAAAATACACCAAACTCATAAGACTTTGTTTTCTATGAAAACAAAGAAAATACAGTTTAAAGTGGTTATACTTTAGAATTCGGTTTTCATTTCACATTGCAATCAAACGGTCAAAGTGGAATTCGTTTTCCTCGAATGTAATATTTTTCATGGAATTCGTTGCAATCAAACAAAGCATATATCTCTTCATTCGCTCAATATATCTCTCAATTCTCTCACTATATCTCTCAATTCTCTCTTTACCACGCACCACCATCAGAGCACCGTTGGCGTTGGGCTCAAGACGCCTCCAATCAGTCACCGGAGGAAAAAGGAAAGAAGTGCCAACATGCAATTTGCAGGAAAAAGGGAAGAGGTGCCTCGCACTGCGTTGCATGCAACACGTGAAAGAAATGTATACTGAGTACATCACACATTTTACCCTATATATATTCACAATAATTTATTTGCTGATTATCAGTTTCTAATTTGTAGTGTAATATCTTTGAATTCAAAATGCTCAAAAGGGGTAGAGTACGACCAAAATCTGAATTTTTGTTCTTAAGTTGTGGATTAAACTTGAAACTTAAACATTGAATCAATCCTAATTAGTATTTAAAAGCTCAATTAAGTAGCTGGCTAAAAGAAATCCCAGCACTGAACAAAATTTCTTTTCGCGTTTTATGTTATTTCATTATACCCTTGCAGGTTGAGAAGTGTTCGATGCCTCTATCTACTTTAGAAATATACTCGGAAGTTGTAAGTTTTCTTCATTTGCGTCCTTAGAATAGTGCTACCATTTGAATTTTCTTGCTGTGGATGTTTTATTGAAGCTATGGAATTTCAATCATAATTTCTTGAGCCAAGAATAATACTCATCTAGTCAGCGGTATTTGAAGGTGCCGGTTTTTGTTTAACATAATTCAAGAATACATGTTTTCTAGATCTAATTTTAAACAGTATATTTTAGGGAAAATTACAATCACGATACCAAACCTTTCACTTTTTTTGTAGACTTTGCTCAAGCCTTTCATTTGTGTCACCCACGATATCAAACGTTTAACAATTCGCACTCGGAGTCCGAATAACAAAAACCATTAGTTGGCCAATAAATAAATGTCTGACCAATTATTGACCAATTTTTAAACGGTAAATATGAAATTTTTCCCTTTTTCATTTGAAAAAAATTAAAATAAAAGAATTAAATCCCCCCTTCCCCACCCCTTCCCCACCAACTGGACTGAACAAGCAAATTGTGAGTCCTATGAGCCAATATTGCACTCTCTTTCATGCACACGCACACATACATGGGCGGACTGGGGGGTTTTTGAAGTTTTTTTTTTAATATAAAAGGAAAAAAAATTGAACATGTCTCGTTTCTTCATTTCTTCACTCGCGCCTGAGTCTCTCCCACCGGCCTCTCCCCTCTCAAAAATTAAACCTATCTCATTTCCTCAATTCTCTTATCATCTCTCCCATCTCTCGCCCGCGCACCAGAACTTACCTCAGTCCCAGAACGCCAGACTCCCGCACTACGGCAGTGACGAGGTCCAGCAGTCTCCAGACTCCATTCTTCCAGTTCCAACTCTCGTCTCCAGTCGCACTACTCGGCTGTTCCTGAGGTAAGCTCCGATTTTGAGTTTTCCTCACTGTGTTGTATCTGTGTTTTTTGATTTAGGATTTAGGGTTTTCTAATTAGGGATTTTGATGACAGTGAATTGTGATCTAGGGATTATAGAGAAATACCAATTATCCAACCCAGTAGGCAAGTTCTTGGCCAGTGAAAATTGACTTGAAGGAAGGGAAAAATTTTGAGAATTAGGAGATGGGATGACTAAAGTGGGTAGTGGAGTAGTGGGTGTCAATACAATGGCAATAGAGATAATGTTGTTGGACCCAAAAACTGATTTTGAATTCCCTAAATCATTATTATTAGACTTTTGTAGAATTTTACAACGGCTAAAAGTGGGAGCAGTTGCCTTGCCGCCATTGGTGGAGCTTGTGAACTTGCTAATTGTGTCGAGATTTTTTATTTAGGGATTTTTGGAAATTAATATGGATTTCTAATTAGGGATTTGGGGATTTTGATGAAACTCATATGAATTTCTAATTTGTGTGAATGTGGACTTGCTAATTAATTGAAACTTTCTTATCTAATGTGACTGATTTTTTTATTTGTATTAGTTAAAGACGAATATTTTAAACGTAAATCTATGANTAAAGACGAATATTTTAAACGTAAATCTATGAATGTTGAATGATAGTTTGATTGCATATATTGAGAAATATGTATTTGACAAAATTAAAAATGATGTAATTATGGAATGTTATCAAAATATGAGAACACGTAGAAAACAATTGTAATAAAATATCTTTTAATTTAATTTTTTCTTCAATTGTGAAAGTTTAATTGTGCCCCGCTAATTTTAAAATTCTGCATCCACCCCCGCACACGTACCCATAAAAAAGCAATGAAAGGGGCAACCTGATGATGATTCTAATCAAATCCCACTAATAATCATATTTTTAGGAGTTTTTTTGTTAATTAATGGCGTCATCGAAGTTGGTGTCGTCACGAGATTTAGGTCTCAAGAGAAAATTCCTGCTTGCGCTTTGGGTTCTTCGACGAGGTTGGTTGATTTCTTGAGAAATTCTTATGTGGATAGTGATCCAGACTCGAACTCTGAATCGGGTCCTAGTACGGATCGGGACCCGGCTTCGGAGGGGGAAGGTTCTAGTACTTTGTTGAATGCGGAGATTACGTCGATTGATGCCTCCAGTGCTGTAACTCCGATAAGTGTTTGTGAAGTGGGGAACGTGGAGCCCCCTCGTGCGATTAGGAAGACGGTCGATGATGTCTGGAAGGAGATTGTGGCGGGAAATAAGACGCAGATCGAGCAATTGCCCAAGCAGGAGATGATGACTCTCGAGGATTTTTTTGGTCAAGGTAGGGGCAGTAGGGAAAAAGATGAACAGTAGCAAGGTCTTTTTTTAAATTTAATTCTTTTATTTTAATTTTTTTCCTATGAAAAAAGGAAAATTACATATTTACTCTTTAAAATTGGTCAATAATTGGTCAGACATTTAATTATTAGTCAACTAACGGTCAAACTAACGGTTTCTATCATTTTGGACCCCGGGTACGAATTGTTTAAATGTTTGGTACTGTTGATGGCACAAATGAAAGGTTTGGACAAAGTTTGCAAAAAAGTGAAAGAATTTGGTACTGTAACTATGATTTTTCCTATATTTTATCTTAATTTAATTTCTGTTATTTTATGATTATATATTAATGTCACTTGATTTTTGAAAGTATTTTGTAAGATTGTTAGTTGTAAAATGTAATTCTTATAGTATAATAATTGTGTATTTTCCCTATAGATGGGCATTGTGCCACTTCAAAAACCCGTCTAATTTCTTGAAACAAAAAATGGAATGTTATGTGTCTGTAGGAATGGCAACGGGACGAGTATAGGACGGGTCGGTCAACTCCACCCTCGTCCCGGCGGTTATTTTTATTAGCTTACCTCATACTCATACCCGGTTAAAGTGTGTCTGGA
>CAIGRH010010983.1:0-12760 GCA_903798295.1 Fraxinus nigra | reverse complement strand
TCGCCCAAACGCCCACGAGCCGAGCCGAGCTGAGGCTCGGTTAGCTCGGCTCATGCTCGTGTTGGCATGGGCCGAGCGACTCAGCTCAGCCCATTACCACCTCTAAATGTCCACTATATTACTTGTTACGATATCGTACACTTACGATATAAAAAATGCAATAACTGTGACATGTGTACAGTGACATGTAACTGTAAATCAGAATGCACAATGTGGCATGTGACCTTTAAATAGTGAACATTGACATGTAACATAAGTCAGAATGTAAAATATGAAAAACATAAATATATGATTTGTAACCATTATACATTGATGTGTGACCAGTGATCTATGAAATGTGACTAGTACACATTGACCTGTGATATATGACATAAATTAGAATGTAAACTATGAACATAAATTAGTAAACTGTGACATGTACACAATGACATGTAACTTGTGCACATTGACTTGTGACCTTAAATCAAAATGGAATATATAATCTTAAAATTAGTGGATTGTGGCAAGTGCCCATATATCCGTGACCTCTAACAGATTACAATACAAATGACATATACATACTAATGGCAAAACACATACAACCTGTTGAAATGAGAATACCTTCGAAATGAATAAAACATCATCACCAACATTAACAAATTAAAATAGTGATACTATTGAAATCGAACGAAAATTCCAGTCTTAAACATTACAATTTTTTTAAACAAGAAAATTGATGTTGAGTTAAAAATAAATAGCCTATGTGGAAAAAAATAATTTATAACGCTGCTATCTCCCTTTTTCCTGCCTCACTTCGTGACCTGATCTGTCGGTGTTTAAACAACAGGAAAGCTATGTCCCGCCTAACTCTAGCAGCATCAAATGTCTATCATTGTGCAGTAAGTATTTCGCGTATTACACAAAGAGCATTTGGCTACACAAACATAATTTTGAAAAAAATCGATTGTATAGATGTTCTAGTATATAAACCATTGATCAAAGATCAAACCATGCAATTAATTACATAAAACACAGAATCAAAATCCTGTAAGTTAAGTAATCTTGTCGATTTATGCAAACAGGGGCGAATAAATTTGTTGTTAGGCACACAATTCATACATCATGGATTTAAACTATTTGTCACAACATCTAATCCACAAATCAGCTCAATTAGTTTATTATATAAATAAAGTTCTTAGATTGAATAACACTGGTCACAAACGAATGGGAAGTCACAATTGGAGAAATTGAGGCCACAACACAGTTTTGTAAATCAAACAATTCTATTTCTAAACACATGCTCATTCAAATAACAACCCTACCAAAATCATTCACTACAAAATTGAACCAAAATCAGGTCACAAATATCAAATATAATTGCAATACTTATGACCCATTAACTGGTGACTTTCATAAATATGCTTTAAATAATAATAAAAAACTAAATTGAAAATACCTTTTTTGAAGTCGATTTTGCTTCTGACCCAAAATATTTCAATTTTGTGGATGTATATTATTTCCGTATTTTTGATGTCTTTCTCTTATTTTCGGCCTCATCTACCTTCTCTCTATCAACATTCCTTGTTCGAACCATCATATGTGGATTTGTGTATATAGGTCTCACAGAGGATGATGAGATCCAAATGAGGCATCAAGCGGAAGGAGGATTGAAGTGCGTTGAGGGGAATTCAAGGTTGGGTTCGAGGACGAGTCGAGGTTCCGAAACGAGACGAGGAAGCCATGTAATCAATTGTTCGGGACACAAAGTTCATGGGGACGAAGTTGACAAGCCAACGGCCAAGTTCCATGTTGAGGTCGAGGGCTGGAACGGGTTGGAAAGCATCATAGTCAAGAACCGAAGCCGGGGAGAAAATTGGAGAACCATGCGGCCGCGAGGTTCTACAATCCATGCGACCACATGGCTACATCCCGAAAGCAACATGGGCAAATTCTTCTTGCCCATGCGGCCACATGGCTCAAATTTGGATGCGGATTTTCAGATTTTGACAGTTTCCTTATTTCCCTAAAACTATGGATTTTTAATATCTTTAGCATATTTTGGACTCTATTTTGTGCCTTTTAGGATTTTTAGAGTTTCCATATAAAAAGTTCTTATTATTTCAATGTAAACAAGACTTTCATTAATTTTTTTGAGATAATACAATTTGGTGAGATTTATTCCTCCATATTTCTTGGTGGTTTAAAGATTAAGCTTTGAACTTATCAAAAGGACATCTCTCACTTTACGGTTCTTGTTCCGGGTAATCAATGGGTCGGATTTCGTCTTGTAATCTCGATTATTGATACCAGTTGAACAACGGGTCGGGTTGATCTTTGCGTGACATGATTTCTAACTTGCTTAGATTTGTTCCATCTTGTTTGTGGGTTCCCAATGTCGTTTCTTGGTTGGGTTCACATCATTTGGTATCAAAGATTGGGCTCCAACAAATCAAGGTTATATCCTTTTCATTTTTATTTGAGTCTTTTATTTTTTGTTTTTTCGTGTTCTTCGTTTTAGAGTCTTTTAATCCGTAATTTTTCGTCAAAAAATTCAAAAAAGTTGTTTTTGTATTCAATTTGCGCTCAAATCAATTTTTATTTCTTTTTCCAGTATCATAGTTGAATTCTGGTTCAAAAAAGAAAATTTCGAAAACAATTCTGAAATCTTTTTTTTTTAAAAAAAAAGAGGTCCAAAAAAAATAAAAATAAATAAACAAACTATCTTGAAAGATTACTGGCATTCTACAATCCAATCTTGAGTCAAATTTTATTTTTGTCGGGTCCGATTCAAATTCATGAACCACTTTTTTGAATTCAAAAACTCCATTCGATTGTCCAATTCAATTCTTTTCTTCTTGAATCTTCCAGATTACAAAATCTCACTTGGTTTGAATTCTATGAGAATAACTCCTAGTTGAGTTCGAATTTGTTCATTGAAGTACTTGGACGAAAGTATTGAGTGAAAAAAAAAGAGTTTAAGAATGTTTCAGAAGAAAAAATAGACTCAGTTTCAATGTCAAGATTCGAGGGCGAATCTTCTTGAAAAGAGAGGGTCTGATGTGATCCAAGGAGGTGCCGATTATTTAAGAATTGAAGTCTGTTGGAAGGAGAAACCACATGGAAATAATCCTGGGCGGAATTTTTGAAATTTCGCGAGTTTCCTTATTCAGTTAGGATTCTATCTATAACATTTCTTTTGTAATCTTTTCAAGTTGATTTCGTTTTAATTAGGATTTTATTATATCATTGTAACTTTTAGAGTTATTTCCATATTAAACTAGGTCTTAGGATTTTAGTATAAATATGTGTTATTTCTTTCATTGTAAACTAAGAAAGACATTATGAAATTAAATTAAGAGGCGTTTTGCTTTCTTCTTTGTTTTTCATGGACAAATTTATCGAATTCATCAAAGATGAATAATCTTTGTGGTGTTCAACCAATCAAGTGAGATTCGTTTATCGTTGTAATCATGGGGTCAAGGTATTTTCATAATTGCTTTGATTTCTTGGTTCAATATTTTCGGGTCTAACTTTAATTCTGGGTTAGATTTCTTAAATCGTGTAATTAAAAGGTCAACATATCATATTGATAGTATTGGTTGTTTAATTCGTTGTTTTTCGAGTCAAATCCATAAACTTTGTTTATTTGGACTTTCTTGCGTCGGATTTCAATATCCTGTAGGTTTCGAAACCTTCGTTGCTACGTGGGTTCACATCATTTGATTTTTGAGTCATTGAGAATGGAGGATGAGCGATAAAATGCAAAAGTGGTGAGTTCAATATCGGGTAAAAGTCAATTTCGAGTGATACACGAGTGCAAACACATAAGGAAAAAATATTTTCCTTTTTCTTATACATTTTCACTTAATTTTTTTTATTTAATTATTTGCGAAAAAAAAAAGGAGATATGAGTAAAGGCGAGGAAGAAGCGGTTCCCAATGTCATTTCTTGGTTGGGTTCACATCAAAGGATAGTACAGAGAATGGCATTCAGGAGGGGATGAAGTTGTGTATTAAATAGAGAGAAAAGTGAGATTTGACGACGATAGCAAAGAGTTTTTGACCGGTTGCAAATGGGAGGAGCAAGGGTTACTTTTAAGAATGGCCAGTCAACAAATTTAATTTACACTTTGACTTTTCAACTATGCTATATTTTCACATTGGCATATTAGATGTTAAAAGACAAAATTTTCATTAAATGAGTTATACAATTTCAAAATATAGTTTTATTTAAAAGACAATATTACCCTTTTAGTTAACAATTGAAAATCAAACACTTTACACTTCAAATTTTAAAATTCTTAACTTTTCTTATCTGTCTATTCGAACACAGATAAAACTCTCTCAATTTTCATCTGCTTCAACCTCAAAATTTTTAAAATTTATCGAACGCTGAAAAATGAAATATTTTTTAATATCAATCACTTCGAATCGATAAGTATATTTATGTATTTTTTTATTTTGTTTTCGTTTTCGTTAAATTTTTATACATTATAATCGATAAAAATAGTCGACTATTTTCAGACTGTTAACAGTCGACTGTTTTCAGACTGTTAACAGTCGACTGTTTTCAGACTGTTCTGCCTGTTTTTTAAAATTTCTATTGCCCCATTCGAGCCAAATGACTGTGCATTTTTTTAAAAAAATTGTTTCATCTTGCAGATATGGTTGTAATACCAGTTTGTTTCTTTGATATAGAAATGGACAAGTGAGAAACGTGGTTGTATTCCAATTTCCATAACGTAGAGTACATTATATACAGGAATGTACCATGATTTACAAAATAAGATGAATGTTGATCCCTCTTAGTACAATATAGAACTGAGATTTCGATTCAAAGATGATTCATCTATTCCAATTCCACCTATGAATGTTACTTGTGATGAAGAATTGAATTATCTATTTGAATTGAACAAAATATACACGACTTCTCTTTGGGTGACATTAATTAGGAAGGATGTCGTCGAAGGTAGACACGAAAATTCGGTTGGAGGGGATCACAATGCCAATGATTTTTGGGACACAGCGGAGATAGTTCGCGAGGATGATATGGTTATTCCTAAGTCATTTGTTCCTCATCATGATCTCACTGTTATACATAGAATTTCGTTAATAGTTCATGACAACGAGAATAACAATGAATTTACAAATGAAGATTTAATTGATTTATCACATTAGAGACATGAGTGGGGTGAGAGCACATGAGCTGGAACAAGTGGACCATTATCTAATTCTTCGCGTGCGGTTCCCAATAATGAGGATTTATATGTCGAGCAATTGTTTGAAACAAAGAAAGATTTGTAGGAAGCTACGCACCAAATTGCAATGAAATACAACTTTGAGTTCAAAGTTAAGAAATCAAACAAGTCATTGTTGACGATTGTCTGCATCGACGACAGTTGCCGTTGGAGTTTGCGAGCGAGGAAAATGGACATGAATGAATTCTTTTTAGTTTGTAAGTATAATATGGAACATACTTGTAAAATGGTAATTCATTGAAATGATTACATGCAAGCTAGAGCATGGTTTATTGGTCAACAGATAATGTACAAGTATCAGGACCCACAGATGATCTACAGACCTTCGGACATCATTAGTGACGTTCATCGAGAGTATGGAGTGGTCATGAGCTACCGAAAGCCTGGAAGGCCAAAAAATGTGCGTTTGAGGATTTAATGGGCTCGAACAAGGAGAGTTATACTAAATTGGCCAGGATTTTATTGAGACGGAGGGCAAGAATTGCTTTAAATTTTTCTTCATGGCTCTTGGATAATGCATTCAGGGATTTCGAAATGCGATGCGACCCATAATTCTAGTCGATGGTACAACTCTGAAAACTAGATATAAAGGCAAGTTAATTATTGCAACACGTCAAGATGCCAACATCCAAATTTTCTCTCTTGCATTCGGCATAGTCAATAGCGAGAATGATCTGTCGATATATTAGTTTCACAAAGTTGAGGGAAGTAATCAGGAAAGTCGAGGACTTTGCCTTTGTAATTGACCAGGGACCGTCTATAATAAATGGTATCGTTGAAGTTTCTCTCGAGGCACATCATGGATATTAAATGTATCATATACAAGACAACCTGAAGACTAAGTATATGGGCAAAGACATCGTTTCATTGTTCAGGAGAGCAGTCGAAACTTATAGTGTTGAAGAGTGTAATAAGTTCATGGTGAAAATAGAAACTAAATCAATACCGACATGGGAGTATCTGACAAAAAGGAGATTGAACACTAGGCACGATCACATTTTCCTGGACGTCGATACAACATGATGACGTCAAACAATGCAGAATCTCTCAATGCATTATTTAAAAAGGATCGAGAGTTACCAATCCTCGCAATGATTGAGAACATTCGTAACAAGTTGTAGCAGTAATTTCACGATCGACTTGCAAAATCACAAAGTTGCCCGAGCGTGCTAGCCCCGACTCAAGAGGATGAACTCTTCAAGGCTGCAAAGCTTGCGAGAAAGTTGAATGTCGAACCATTGGATGAGTTGCACTTCTCCGTGAATTGTGCACTTAATATGGCATACATGGTAAACTTAACTGATAACGTATGTACGGCGGCTATGTATAAAGGCTTTACAACAAGAACATTACGTTTTCCTTATTACACGGATGATTATTGAAGAACATCGTATGCTGAGACTATATTTCATCTACCTAAAGAAGCCAAGTGAGAAGCTCCCAACCATATTCTCCCACTTAATAGTTTGTTGCCAGCGTAAGTTGAACCGCATGGTCGGACGTCCGCGTACGTTTAGAATATCATCTACTGGAGAGTTTTCTCGACCGCGTAAGTAGGCAAATGTGGAGAAACATGGCATACTCGTCAATTTTATACAAGTCAGATTTCCCTAAATGACAATTAGACCGATGTGTAATGGTATCGCTGTGAAATGAAAGACCAAATTGTACACAATCATAGTTGAGGGGCCTAGAGCGTAAATATTTGATAAATGAATAAACAATTAAATATACAATATTTACATGAGTTTTACAATATTTATAAGTATTTCATAAATGAATAAACAACTAAGTATACGATGCTTACATGAGTTTTACAATATTTATAATTATTTTATAAATAAATGAACAATTAAATATATAATGTTTACGGATCACATTTGAATCCATACAAATCACATGCTAATTTATTCCTCCAATTGTGTATCGATGATTGGTTGATCACATCAACCTTATGTCATATATTAAAAAATCCAATGTGTTATATTGCAAACACGTCGCAATCGCCCTTGCAATTGAATAATAACGTGTTAGTTCGGTACCGTGTAGCTAAAAATTGAGTTTCTAAGTTAAAAAGATTATAAATACTTATGATCTCGACTATCTTGCCATCGTCGTGTCCCGCACGATTGCTAGTCTGTCTATCACAATCATACCGACTCGGATAGCCATCAAGGGAACGATCACAGCTACCGGCTCCAAGTTATGTTCGAGCTGACCTTGTGTCAGACATGAATGGTCAAAGTCGTACAAATATGTAGTAGAATCAGCAAAGATGATCTCCACGGCAATGCAGTGATGACTCACGATCATTGGCGTGTATAAATGTGTACAACCCTCTCATAGCTTTCCACTGACGCTCGGCCACATCCTACGACCCACTCGATCATATATTCGGGCAACACATACTCATTATCCATAAGTTGAAATGGCTAATGCTCAATGGTAACGACACTATGAACTCGATATTCAATATGAGTAGCCCAAGAATGTCGAATGATTTTTGGATATTTTCGAGTTCGATCGCGCAATAAGTTCATAGCCAAGTAGATGTACTACATCGGGAAACACCAATAAAAAATAGATGGATTTAATCATTTAATAAACAAAAAAATTATGTATACATAATAAATAACAATATGACTATTTCGTCAGCGAGCCAAGTCCCCAAAATGGTGATGTTGTGAAACCACTTATAAGCCCCCGAGATCGTCTTTTCCCCTACTGTGCAGTTATCTCTAAAAAAGAAATAGAAAAAATGTTAAAAGAATTATAGATGAGTCAGTATAGCGTACTTCACTGAAATTGTAAAATACTTATCTCGACATAATTCTTCTACACTCCGTCCGAATGCTTTCCATTTGGCATGGTCTACCTCCCAAAAGAGATTTGGGTATGTCACATCAACGAACATCCTCCTCTTTGCCTCAGCCATGAAGGGAGATACGACGTACTATGACGACAATCTCGGCCTCTTGCCACTACCTGCTTCGACACGTCAACAACATGCCTCTTACCCTTTATCACGACTAGCGTCATCTCATTCCCCGTTATCGACAGTACCACCTCCACTTCCGCCACCCCTTCATCCGTCATCGGGGGCACCCCTCCATCGCCTTGGGCACATCTGCCGTAGCCATCCCTTCCACCATCGACTCTGCATCGGGCACCTCCACCTCCATTATTGGGGCCACCTCCACCTAAAATGCATCATCTAGCCACAACGGTGAGTGACCCCGATCTCTATTTCTCTCGTCACCCTCTCCGCCGCCCCGTCTATCACCCCCTCATAGTCCTAATATATCGCCTCGAAGCGTTACGACCTCTACCTCAAGCTTTGATACACGACTACGAAGCACTGCAACATCTTGATGTAAACTCGATATCTGATCGCCCATCTTTCGTTGCAGCGCCCCTACCTACTCTGGTAGTGCACTCATTTCCTCCCTTGTCACCCCCATAAATCCAACCAGAAGGGCATACAGATCATTGTGTGCAGGAGATCTACGAGGGAGGTGCCTGGATGGAGGAGAAGGAGATCTCATCGGGAGCGGAGGCGATCTCATCGGTGGTGGAGGTGATCGTTGATCAACTGGACCGCGATCCTATTCAAATAACATTAAAAAGTATTAACTTAATTAAAATAGGCTAACTTATACAAAATGATAATCAATAAATTATATTCAATTCTCACATCCAATCTTAGTCTAGGATAGAATTAGAATCTGGTATCGTGGAGTATGCAGAATGACTAATTCACGTATGAAATCTCGACCCTCCACCTCTATCGATGGCGTTAACTTGGTTAGGACCTCAAGCTGGCATGTTGACATTTCAACTATTTAATGATCATATAATGAAATTCTGAAACGACATACAATATAAATCTACAATGTCTAATACTCACTTGATGGTCGTCGAGGAGGCTGATAATTATTTGCCGGACGAACATTCGTCTGTTCGGGATGCTCGCCAATGATTCATCCAGGGGCAGTATGTCTCCCCTCACGAGTACCCAAGAGGGGGACTGTCTCATATGCCCAGATCTGCAACGCACACACTTATTATATATAAATTTAGTATAAAAAAAATTTAACATTGATTATGTTAAACAAAGTCAATCCATATGCATCGTACTTACACATAAACCCATTAGGCTTCTTATGTGATTTGGTAAAGATGTGTACAATGTTCTCAAAACATCTTTAGCCCCACGGATAGTTGTTGAATGCGTTGATGTCGTCAACAACTTGCAAATGAAAAATGTTGGTGACAGTCTCCTTGTGATGACACATCACCACGCTTTCAAGAATGTAGACCAGTCCAAGCTTCAATCTATCTAACATCTGGTCGCACTCTCTCATCACGCCCATCAACTGGGGTAGAAGCATTTTCGTCCCCTATCCCTGGAAATACGTCTCGTATAGCCTGTTGCTTCTCTCAGTGGCTGCCCGTCGCCTATAATTCTCAATCCAGTGATCAGGGCAAACTCAAACATCTAAAAATTAACGACCTTACCCTCGAGGTAGAAGTGGAGGGCATCGCTGCCGATTGGCCTAAGAAGCCGACATAGGAGTGCATCGATGATCTGTCATGAATACTGCACCTCTCACAATGGTATAAGGGCCACATGAAGAACTGTCGTAGCACATCTCTGTGCTAATTATCGAGCGGCTCCAACACAAAAGTAAAACTCTCAAAGCTACTCTCACCATCCGTCTTAACTCTGCATCTAAATAATACTCCATCATACAAAATTCAAATGTTAGAACATTGAACAATAGATAATAAAATAATGCATAATCTCAAGAAATCAAGTGAACCAAATTGTAACTACCATACGTAAGACATTGACAATAATAAAAAATAAATGATTCAATAAATTAAAGGAGAAGCACGAAAAATAAATTAAATACAAATAAAAAATAATTAATTAAATTAAATACAAATTAATGATCAAAATTTTTTAAAAAATCATAAATAAATTTAAGAAAAAAAAAAGTAAAGCAAGAACATTAAAAAGTGTTTTAAATTGAAAAGAAAACTATAATAAGAAGAAAACAATTAAAGTATTCTTAAATTATTATCAAAAAATAATAATAAAAAATTAAAAATTAAATAAAACAAAATTATAAAAAATAAATAAAGAATATAAATATTATTTAAGTAAAATTGAAAAAATTAAAGATTTGTTTAAAAATAATTTTAAACTTTAAAAAAAAGGAAAAAATGAATTTAGTAATTTGGTTAAAAAGAATATCTAATTTAGCCCATGTTTGAGCCCAAATCTTTCTTGTTTTTTCCATTCATTTTTTTACAGTACTCATTTTCAACCACACATTTTCTAAATAAAATAATATTACACACAAATCTAAAACTTTTCATCAGTTTTCCACCGTACATTCTCACATCAATCACTATTCAAAAACTAATTCTTTCTAAAAAAATGGGGGCCAAACACATGCTTATTAATTTTCAATTTAAGATTATTTATTTCATTTAAAAATGAATAAAAAATTTTAATTTATAAATTTTACATAATAAGAATTTTATTTAAAATTGTAAAAATTAATTAATTAATAAAATGTAAAAAATAAATAAGGAAAACATTTTGGGCCGTTCTCGTTGGAAAACTCCATTTCCAAAGAGAAAAACAGGTTATCGCCCCAAATAACAATAAATCCAATATATAGACTTAACCATCTACCTATATAATGAACAAAAAACTAAATAAATGTTAAATATAAATTTTATCGTTCAAGAAAAATCAAAATCATAATCACAACAAAAAAACTAACCTTGTTAAAGATCACTTCGCCGGTGACTAGTTGTTGGTAGTTGGGGTGCCGACTGTTAGCGGGGTTGTGGTCGACTGGATCCTGACTAAGATTTTTTTTCTTTTTCTCCCCTGTTTTTTTGGTCATGTGTGTGAGGTGAGAAATGAGGGTATTTTTGGGTTTTGCTCTTAAATTCCCTTTTTTTTTAAGTGGTCAAAGGCCAAAGTGGAGAAATGACCATTTCTACTTATTTCCTCAAAGGAGCAAACATACGTTTTGAAGAAGATGGAAGTTGTTAGAAGTAGATTATGAAACATATTTTCCCCTTTTAAAAAGTATCTCCCACTTTTCCACGTTAATTATCCATAATTAGTTAAAATTGAATTAGTTAAAATTGTATTATTAATCTATAAATATTAATATTTAAAAAATACATTATCGCCTGATTTTTGTATAAACAAAACCTAAACTTGATTTTTGAAGTTGGAAGTTTAAAAACATGGGTGGCTATAATTTTCAATTAGAAAAATTAGCTCCAGTGCCCTTCTTTCAAAATAATAATAATAATAAATAAATAAATAAATAAAATGATATCTTACCCTATTTTTTAGTTAATAATATTTAGGTAAACTATGGGGGCATGATTAAGAAAACACGCATTCCAAACCCACGCCCACACAATAAAAGTTCCAAATTTCAATGTACTTTCCATATGTGTATTCCCAAACTATGTCCGGTTTGTTTTTCATTTTTCATTCATAAAAATCAAAAATATGATCGATATTCATCACATCAAATCATCAATTTTGAATTTCTATCTTTTATGTGGGATTCAATAATAGTTATATTTTTCATTTTCATTCTATAATAATGAGAATCAAACGGACCCTCTATTTTCTTTTCGAGTAATGCTATTTATCACTATTAGTGTCAGCACTAGTTAGATGATTATTGCTTGATTTTAAATGACAGATTCACTTTGATGCAATATCACATGATTCAGTATCAAACATAACAAATGTGGTCGACTAGACCGATACTAAATAGCATTATTATTTCTTTTTAGTGGGCTTCTTCATTCAATTTATGTAGTTTCTTCATTTAACCTCTGTTCGGTTAAAATTAAAATTAAATTTTTAGTATATTTTTTTGAAAGTTGATAAAATGTGTGATTAAAAATTGTGAATTCCATAAAATATATGATTAAAATTATGTTGACTTTGATTTAAATTAAAATATAAATTTTAATCATTACCAAACAAAGACTTAATTTGTTCAATCAAATTTCAAATCGTAAGAACAAGAAGTAACTCGCTAAATATTGCGCTTGAAATAGATATTAATGCTAAAAGATAATTTATAACTTGATGATTTACCATTTGAGTCACGTATCATGTTATCTTAGTTTGCCCATGTTTGATTTAACTAAAAAATTGATTAAAATTTAAATCAAATTTAACAATTAATTTTAACCACATATTTTATGAGATCCACACTTTTTAATCAAATATTCTATCACTTTTATTAAATTATACTAAAACTTTTATTTTTCTCTAAACCATACAGAAAATGTATCCAAGTTTTTTGTTGTTGCTTGCTTTGCTCTTTTTCTTTCTCAAGTATGTTCCATTCACCATTTGTTATTTTTGGTTTTCTTAATGATTTTTGTTTCGTAATTGTTCGCTTGGTAACATATAATTTATATAAAATTGAGATTTGACAACCATTAAAAATGAGTTTTTTTTTT
>CAIGRH010010972.1:0-17512 GCA_903798295.1 Fraxinus nigra | reverse complement strand
TTTATTCCTCGCTTCTCACTATCTTGGAGCCTAATTGTAAGACATCATCATTCCAATGCCAGTTTATAAGACTCCGACTATCGAGAGCTATTCGCAGGATGTTTATTCCTTGCCTCGGAAGATATTTATTCCCTGCCAAGGATGTCAACTTCATCGTTGCTATTTCTGTGATCATAGTCAACCTCTACGTCAGTATCAGGTGTTTATATTCAATTCAGAGTCAGCCTATACATCAGTATCAGACTATCAGTATAACTATTTATAAATTTAGAGCATCGCACATTGCTAGCATGTCATTACATTATTTTCACTACGTCGGTACATATTCCACGTTATCTACATTATTATTTTGCAGACATCATGTTACTTGCTTCACAGTATCAAGTTTGATTTGATCATCGTTTTACCTTATTTGGAGGGACAAGTGGACCCTTATTTATTTTGTATATTTGCAATGGAGATATTATATTGTATTATAGGTTGATTTAATTCATATTATATAGGAGATGTTGAATTTTCGATAAATTATATGCAATATCAATCTTTCGAAGCAATCTGTAAGTCCTCGCTTATTCAGGTTCACACAAATATTTCTGAGGCAATTCACAAGTCCTCCCTTATTGGAGCAGCTTAGGGCTTGTTCTCTTTGCTGATTTCAGGTTATTTTTAGCTTTTTCTTTTCGAAAACACTGAAAATACGTTTACTTACTTATTTTCAGAAACGAATTTCAAAAAACGACTTTAAAATTTACAAAGAAAACGAAAAATGCTAAAAAAGTCGTTTTGGCTATTTTCAGTTAAAACCAAGCTAAAATTTCATTTTTTTTTAAAACAATTTTTCAAAATAACAATAAGAACGTGTTTTCAGCAATCTCAAAATAGACACTCAAAACACAAAATCCAAAATGAATTCAAAACTCAAAACTAAAAACTGAAACATGAGGAGAACACTCTCTTATATTCTTGAGCAAATTCGTAAGTGCTCACCTATTTGTGATCGATACATATTTTCATGGCAATTCGTAAGTCCTCGTCTATTTGAAATTATACATATTTCAAAACAATTCGTAAGTCCTTGTTTATTAGAGTTACTCGTATTTCGGAGACAATTTGTGAAACATCACCTACTGTACAGCTTGTGAGTTTCAATATGGTATGTTCTTAACCCTAGCCAAATTCTCTCTCCCGTTTCTTGCATTTATTTTTCTTTCGTTTGGTCGACGGTCGTTGATTTGACCATCGGAGAGCAAACAGTCGTCGGACCCTTTTCTTGATCGGTGGTTTTTGTCATCTAACGGGATGTTCAGAGTGTTCAGATAATGCCCACGTGGAGGGTATGTGGCCAGGATTCGATTGGCTCAGTCAGCTATATTTGTTCTTTTTATGCTATTAGAAAATTGGTTTTTATTTTTTTGCTGGAATCTATGTAAGATCCAGGGGCCATAATTTGAATAATCGACCAGTAAGAACAGAACTATAAAGGGGTATATGAATAATGTGGATGCACTAAAAATTTTCTCTGTTTCTACTGAAAAATTTTGTTAAGTGTATGTACATCATCATTTTGTTACGGCCCCAATCGGTAGAGCACTTCATGATTACAAACAATTGCATTGTTGAAATATGGGAAACAAATAATGAAAGATCAAACTAAACAAAGAGCATTTACATTCTGAACACTCATCACTCACTCACCCACCACCCAAAGGAACAAAATGGCCACTGCAATCAAGAAATGGTTACAGCTTACTACACCTTTTTCTTTATATAAAGTCAAAATTGGAGAAGTAAAACATTCTCATTCTGTTGTCTGAAACAGGAAATGGAAATCTGATCTCTGACGAAGGAGGGGAGGAGGATCCACATCAGACACGTTGATATCTTGGAAGGACTGTGATATCTCTTCAATAGAGAAAGGTATACTGTAATTTGGCAAATGAGTTAGTAAGAGCTTTGCGGTTTACATTCACGATCTCCTGTTATGACTGTAAAGTTCGATTACCTTGAATCCACATCAAGCAAGAATGTGTTGTTTGGCGTATTATTTGAATCTTCTACCGTCAGTGCTTTCATCTTTGCGATTATCTGAAGTATAGATTGGCAATGAGGGTTAGAGTAATATGTCAAAATGACTTAATTTGACACAACCATACATTTTCTCTAAATGAGCATATACCTTTCAAAAAATTTAACTCATGGGTGTCTATTGCTCATAAAAAATAAGCAAAAAGGATATCACGACGCTAGTTAGAGGGTTTAAAAAAATAATTAAGGAAGGGTTAACTACAATAGTTATATTGACATTTAAAAAATCTTCATTATTCCAGTGAGAAAAATGAGGTTAATTTTTATTTAGCTTTCAAAATTTTCTTGTGGCGAAAATCAAATTCTGCATTGTCAGGATTAGAACGTGCAAGGTAAAGTCAAATTTAAGTTTGAAAAATGAAATTGTCATGAAGATATATGCGGAGCTTTGAATGATGTAGATTTTTTTTTTTTGCTGGTGGTTTCGAAAGTTGGATGAAAAGAACTACATTTTCGGATGAAAAGAACTACATTTTCTTTTACTTTAGCTGTAAGTTTCTTAAACCTTCAATTTCTATACAAAAGGACAGATAAATCATGGCAATAATGAGCTTAAGGAGAGCCTTACCTCTGGAGATAATCCTTGGGCTCCATATTTGTCATCCCAAAACATGGTTCCGATTCGATATATTTGTGGAATGCTCAACACCTAATCAAAATGGAAAAAATGAATAAAGAGTTTATTTTTATGAATTTGAACCTTTAGAGCCCGTTTAGTAGGAATTAAAATCAAATTAAAATTGAAAAACTAGCCGTTATTGTTGAGTTTTATTAGATGAGTGGGACCCAANTACAAAAGGACAGATAAATCATGGCAATAATGAGCTTAAGGAGAGCCTTACCTCTGGAGATAATCCTTGGGCTCCATATTTGTCATCCCAAAACATGGTTCCGATTCGATATATTTGTGGAATGCTCAACACCTAATCAAAATGGAAAAAATGAATAAAGAGTTTATTTTTATGAATTTGAACCTTTAGAGCCCGTTTAGTAGGAATTAAAATCAAATTAAAATTGAAAAACTAGCCGTTATTGTTGAGTTTTATTAGATGAGTGGGACCCAATAACGACCATATTTTCAATTTTAATTGGATTTTAATCCCTACCAAACGGGGCCTTATTTATTAAAAGAAATATGGTCATTTTAATGTTTTTAGCTTGAGAGGAAATAAACACAAAAAGACAACTTATGAAGTCAATTTACCGGGCAGAGTTCATTTGTGATCTCATCCAATGACTTTTGAGCTTTCTGGTGCAGAACCTGTGAAAGTTGAACCAGGGTTTGATCAGTTCCAAGTCATTCCAATATTTTTAGAAGATGAATTCTGTTTGATTAAGAATTTACCAGAAAAGCTACAGCTTGTCTTATGTGTTGGAGTTCATCCCAGGAAGATCCAGCAAACTGGATGGTAACAAAATGAAGTAAAAGTCATTTATTAATTTGTTGAACTGGTCTATATTATTCTGCCAATAGTTTACCTGATCTGTAGCTTTTGTACACCAGTGCTCTATTTCTTGCAAACCAGCTTTTACGTACTCTCCATTGCTAAATGAGCAGCATTCACGACGGAGCAGTAAGCTGAGAACAGATGCAAATTTATGGTTGGACATTTAAAGTGCTTATAAGAGTGAAGATTTCTAGTTTCAAAATCTATTTGTGTTGGTTAGAATAGAAATTCGAAGAATTTCATACCTGTTGAAAAGCTGAACATTTATGAATGAGAATACCTGGCAGAAGATTTTCCTTGTAATAGTGGAAGGGACCTAAAAACAGATTTATTAGCTTTTCAAACTATTTTGGTTCATACATTTATGCTTAAGGAAAGTAGATAGAAAACAGTAGTTCTGCTTACATAATTTTCAGACAGTATTCCCATGGCATGATCCAAGCTGTTGACAATATTTTTCCAGTGTATACTAGATCCCTGTTGTTTTAATATGATATGTGAATGGATATTTTTAGACGACCCTCTTAATGGTCTGATCCTTGCAGCTCTTGGTGCCTGTTCATGGCATAACGGGATGTAGTTGGCTATTTGTGAAAGATGTTAGGTTAAATGGTTCTAGTGTGGATGAGGTACTTACTTGTATGCACAAATTAAGAAATGGACTGATCTCTTTCTTTAAGTTGTCACGGATCATTCCATGTATTTTCTCAACACAGGCAGTTAGATGTTGTTTAAACAGCAAGGCAGGGTATTTAGCTTCTATCCTTGATTTTGGGTTAAGGTTTCCATCCATCCCGCTGTATCCGCTAGAAATTCCCATGTTCATTGAAAAATGTCGGGAACCCTGCAAATGAACCCTTGACTTGTCATTTTTCACAGCTGACAGTTAATTTAAATGGGAATATCTTACCTGCACCATTCTGCCAAACAATGTGGTGGGCGAACTTCGGTTCCTTTTGGAAGCCACCATTGACATATTGCTTGCTTTAATTGCTCGTTGCACAAGAAACAAAAGAGTCGATGTTGTTGACAGCCAATATGCTAGATCCTTTGCACCATCCTGATTCTGCATGGGCATGCAGTTTTATGTACTCGTCATAATAAATCTATGCCGTATACATACATATAAAAAAACAGTGGTGGCTGTTAATGGAACACACATCATATTAAGTTTTTTGCCTTAGTGAGAGCTATTACCTCTATTGATGATTGGATAGCATGAACAATCCTATCAAATATATGTGTCTTGTCTGCTTCAAAGGATCTCCATTGAACAAGTGTTTTGTACACAATACAAGCAGCAACAGGTCTGCCCTTGTCAAATTGCTTGTCTTCGAGGAGACATTTGACTAGTGCATCATAGTTTTCCTGTAAATACAAGAGGATGTACAAAAATGTGTTTAGTCTACTCTCTAGCTCTCTCTATTTTTCATGTGTGACAAAAAGGCTTAGTTTCCAGCTATATACCTGCTGCCTATCTATTAAGGATCTTTGTTTAGTGAGGACTGTTACAGGAGGCAAAGAATCCTGCACGAAAAATTCACTTTTCATTCCAACTGAAAACCCAACAGTTAAATAATTGTCTGCAATTTTTCTCTTTCTCTGAAAAATTCTGGTAAGAAAAGTTTTTTGTACTTCAGTTATGTGTTCCTTTGCCTGCGTAGTTTGAGGCTCTTGCACTATTTGAACACTGCTATAGCTTTTATGTCCATTGTTGAAACTCTGCATTTTACATCAGGCTAGTGAATAACTGCATGCAGCTTTAGCAATTATTTAATTCATAGAATGGGAAAACCTAATGTACCTTGTCCAGTTGGGATAAATGATGAACAGGACCCACTATTTGCTCCACTACTACTTTTTGACTTTGAAGCAATTTGTTTTCTGACTCCAAATCTCTGATCTTGCTCCTGAGCCTGACACAGGTACGAAAATGATTCAGAATTCTACTTTGGACTGCTTCCTTGAAGATATGATCCTGATGGTCTCTGAGTTAATTGCTTCGCACCGTTTCTATAGATTTTGTTTAACTGAAATATTTTTTGGCCTTCTCTTTTAATTTTATTACGTTTTTCCTATCTGATATAGTCTAGGAGTGAGCCGATGGTATCTGATCCATGAGCAATTGCTTAATTATCACTAAACTGTACAAGTTTTATGCAATCCCCATTGATCTTGATGAATACAAGTTCTTATTATGAACTAGTGAATTTAAATGTTTCAAGGTTCGCTAAAGGCAAGTGTATGACCTTCCACCAAATGTTTTTCAAGTGTTTATGGTAATGTAACTAGAACTTCTAAGCATTTGAAGTCATTCTTTCTTTCACATTCTTACATTTCCATTTCCTCAGTGGAGTCCTCTGTAGTTGATGCAGCCAAAGCCTGCTGACGCAGAACCTGATTCTCTGATTCAAGGTTGGATACATTCATTTCTAATCTGGAAACATTAAGAAAATATATTCATAATGATGTTGATCACACAAATCAAATATATGAATCTTTGAAATCAAATACCTCTCAATGGTCTCCTGAAGTTGTGAAACTTTCATCTGTGCTTCTTCTGCTTCTTGAAGTCTGGTTTTGCTTTCCTTTTCAACCTCGGAATAACTTTGCTCAAATTCCTCTACCCGCTTCTTTAGTTCTCTTATCTCTTCCTGCATTGTTGAACTATGGATTAGGCATGTGCCTATAACTATGATGGATGCCAGTTTCTATATTCCTCTAGTGCAGTTGTATGATCATCTGTCTTTAAATGGGAACTTTCCAAACTCATTATAGTTAATCTTTATTCAAGCTGACTTTGCTGTCTTAGCTTTCATGGTTATATGTCAGATAATAAAGACTTGTGTTTTATCATCATCCTTTGTCCTAGATATAGTACTCTCTCATTACAGTGTTGAGTGCTCCAAAACATTCTAACTCCCAAACTGAAGAATTTTATCTGTATCCTCCTCGAAGTTATATTTTCAATGCCTGGAAAGATGATATGTGGAATCCCGTATCGAATGCATTAATGTATTTTGCTTGTCACTCCAGATATCAAACATGGCTTCCTATAAGATAAAAAGTTGTATGGATTCTTTTAAGATGTGAAAATTAAGTATCTTGACATTACCTCAAGTTCATGATTTTGATTTGTCAATTGTTCCACCTTGGTGTCATCCAATATAGGTACCTCTTTGATGACTGGTGGGGCTTGTTCAATGGCTATCTTTGCCGCCTCTTTTTCATGAATGATTGCAGCATGTGCTTCATCCAGTTTTGCTTGCATATCTTGTAAAGCAGTCTGAAACTTTGTTATATCCTGGCTCTTAGCTTCTTCAGTATCAATCTGCAAGATTATTATTGTTTCAGCTGATGCACAAACGGACTGCATTAAGCCTTATCATTTAGTAATATATTTGTGTTTAATGTGCATTTTTACACCACAGAGTCACTACCTCCCTGCATCTTATCATAAGCTAATTAGATATCTAGACACTTTATGGTAAATGACAAGGTTGATGGAAGTTGGAAATTTCAGTTTCCGCATCTGTTACAATCTAATATCGGCTCCCATTGAAAATTCACATTTATGGATGATCAATTGCTCAGGGTCTGTTAACCTTATTGCTGATTCTGGTTTATACCATAATCGTCTTCTAACATGCATCAGGAACTAAACTAATAGAATCAATGGTCATGTTTCAAGATTTTCACAATATTTCTGCCTATACTTCTGGCTGTTAGTCTTGCACTGGTAGTGTACCCTTAAGCGCTTCTCAAAATCTAGTCTCCATGAAAGTTCTTCAACACGCTTTTCCAGCTTGTCCTTTGCTTCCTTGAGTGCTCCTGTTTCCCTTGCTGCCTGCATTACGAGATTAACCATTATAGATTACCTTTCATTCAATTTATTAGCAGTTAGTACAAATTTTTATTCTATCAAGAAGATAAACTAACCATCCTCAATTTTCTAAGCTCCTTCCTTGCAATCCTAGCTCGCCAGAGGCATTGAAGTGTAATATTTGCCTTTTTCACCCGATTATACACAGAAAGAGCATGGAATCTTCTCCATTGAGTCTGGAAAAAACCAAAATAATTAGAATATTTAATTTAAAGGACAAGACAAATGCTATTTATTTGTTCAGCAATGGTCTGCAGTTATATATATTGCATAACGACTTCCGAGAATGCTTTCAATAGTTAAGTTTATTCAATCTGGGAAATAAAGGAAGCCCCACTCTTATTTTCCTCTTTCCCAACTTCCCACCTTCCAAAACAGAACAACAAAAAATAAGAACGTGCAGGAAGGAAATAGAGGATTCTTCCTGCATCTGTTATGCATGATTTAGGTTATTTAACTAGAAATCTATTGCTACATTGAATTTTCTATGCTCTCAGATTCAATTGCAAGGTTTCTTAGTTGCCTGTCACTATTATGAAGTTTATTACATTCTAAAAATGTTAATTTGATACTCTCCTCGCACCAATGCAATTGTTCTATTTATCGTCATTGTGTTTCCCCATAGGAATAAACAGAAACAGGATTTTTTAACCTGTGCATGTACACTACCTGAATTATAGTTGCTGCTTTGTTTTGTCTTCTCCTCCTGTACTCATTTCGGGCTGACATTGTTCTCATCCCTGTTTGAATTACAGTTGCTGCTTGCTGTGATTTGGTGTAAGACTTCCTTGCTGCATGAGCACGTGCATGTTTCTGTATACGGATTGAAGCAGCTTCTTGTCTCATGTGTTCATACAGCTTGCGTGCAATTTGTGCTGGGTAATTACCATAAAGAAAAGGTTATTAGACATATTACTAGAAAATGGCGATGAAACAGGTCGCTGAACTCTAGTTATATATCTACATTTGGGCCTGTGATAGTTCCAGACAATGAAAAGTGAAAATTTTAATTTCTAAGAACAAATTCATGAGTTCACATAATTTTTTAATTAAAAAAAAGGTTACCTCTCCATAGTTTCTGGATATGGATGGTAGCCTTTCGCAGGATAATGTACTCTTTTCTGGTTAGGTATGTTCGGATTTGCCTCTGAATACGCCTTGCAGCACGAGCCAAAACCTCAGCTCTTCGAGCATCTAATTCAGCCATCTGCCCTGCTCTAAGAAACACCTTTGTTTTCCCAATCTGAATTACAGTGGTAACATAAGATTATCACTCTTTGTCAAATCTTTTTAGGAACTTCAAAGAAGATATGCAACTTTACATATATAACTATTGTGATATAAGTTTATTACCTGATAGCCCTTCAAGTTCATTTTGTTACAGATTGCAATACATGCTGATTTCTCATCGGATCTGCACCTCAGTAAGTAAAAAAAATATGAGGAAATTTCTTGAATGTTAAACCACTGAGAACTCAAGACAGCCCCTCACCCAAGGATGTTATTTCTGAGAATTGAGTAGATGAAGATGAAAGCCTGGTTTACATTTAAAAGATGTGCTTAAAGTGGTTTAGCTTTTGGAATTGGCTAATATTGATTGTTTTTGAGCTTGGTAGGATAATACTAATGACCCTGCTCTTTAGGACCTAGATTATTTTTCATCTTGCACAGAGTATATATTTAAACTAACAGGACATGAATTTTTCCATTACGTACCCATCCAAAACATCTGGAGCTAGCATTCCGAAACGGTCTATGAACTCATCGAACGATCTTTTGGTTGGATATCCAGCACAGCTTATCCTTATGGCCTCTAAAACACCCTGCCACAATTATCACTAATGCTTTATAAATTGAAGAAAATTAGGAGATTGGAATAGCAGCACTATACTTTAATTGAAAAGGATTATCCAAAAATAGCTATGAAAAATATTCAATCTTACCCCACATCTTAACTGGTTCAAGACATTGAAGTTCTCAAATATTCCAGGCTTCAAAACTCCGTTGGGCTTTACACATCTGATATAATGTGGCTCTGTTGTGCTTAGGGTTTCCATTAAAGATTGTAATTGTTGCTGCATGCCAAAATTTTTATACAGAAATGAAAGCTTATCTTAGAATTTTCGCAGTATGATAGACTAACACTTATCCAGATTACAGTACCTTGAAGCGAGCACCAATTGAAGAGAACTTGGATTGCTTAGAACTTTCCTCAGGTAACTGTGGGAAGAGATTTGCAACAAACGGGCATTGAGAGGCAGTCAAGAGAGCTTGATGTTCTGCAACAACATAATCCTTGTTTTTGTCCAGGAAGTAATCGGCTTGGTAAGTTACCTGTTTGACCAAAACATTGTGATGAACAGAGTTCCTTGGCAGATAATTTAATACAAACATTTATTTATTCACATACGTCCCCAGCATAGTGGTTTATTGTGAAATCAGTTCGTGCAAGTTTTGGTTTGCTGAAACGTTTGTGTCCTTTGTATGTCTGGTACATCTTTTGTGCAAAGGTCTCATGAGTTGACTTGGGAAACATACTGCAAAAGAAATGAAATTAGCTATATATCTTTGCTAACGTGTGTTGGGTATATTGGCAAGATTGTTACTAGTTATATATGTTATTTTCCTTGAAGAAGATGTTAAGTGTTTATTGGATGTGTAATGCATGTTAGCCTGCTTTTTAAGTTTTGAATTCAACCTAGGATTATTTTAGTGCAAGCAGAATAGTAGAGTACCAGGCTTCGTCCAGAAGAGCAATTATTCCTCCTGGTTTCTGCATGAAAATATACCCAATTATGCTTCGATATATTTGTACTGCTGCGGAGTATGCTTAAAGTGACATTGACTCTTTTTAATTAGTGTCTGCACAGACCTTCTCAATAAGATCCAAAACATCTTGATTATCTACAAATTCAACATAACTCCAGTCGATTTCCTCCCTTGTGTACTCTTCTTGTTCCATCTTGAATACGTGCTGTAAGTATGCTTTTATAGTTAGACATCTTTTGTACATATAGTGACATTTCAGATATAGTTGCTCCAGAAAAATGCAACATTTTCATCATAACCGTACCTGATTAAAATGCTGTTGCAACTTTTCATTTGTTAGGTTGATACACAGCTGCTCAAAACTGTCAATGTTACACATAATAAAATGTTAGTCTTGAGAAGTAAACGCTCATGTTATATCAATAACACAATCTAAGCATACCTGTTAATTTTGAAGCTCTCAAATCCATAAATATCAAGGACTCCAATTATGCTTTTGGCATTGAGATCTTGGCCAATTGAATTGTTTATCTTGTCCACAATCCTGTCACAATTGATAGAGTTGATCTAGTTTATTTTTATTACTCACTTTATGCAATCCCTTTTAGTTGAAATTGAAACAAATTTTATGGATGGAATAAGAAATTGAATGCTCGTCAGTACAGAATGATTTTTTGAGCCCTATTCATTTGGATTTTTTCTGTTTTGAGCTATTGATTGAGAATTTTTCACTCTTACTTCCAGTTACGTTGTAGTAACCGGTGAACAAATTTACATATATCTTGGAAGCTTCAGTTCTAACATTATGAAGCAAATTTTTGGTTCAGCTCCTTTCCTAATTCATGAATGAGCAGTATTTCTTATTCTTCTCTCAACATACTGTAGTTGTCATTGGAAATAACCTTTATACGTAATACATAAATTAGTTATTTTGCCGCAAGTGACCAATGTGTTAAATAACAGTAGGTCTTGAATTTTGATATCAAAGTGCCATCTGTCTGTCTTGAGCTTAATATATGCATACAATGTAGTGACCTTGGAGAAATATAAGATGAGAAAATGCTGTTAAATGAATTTTCATACCAATCAAATAATCTGGAATACATTGTCTTTGCTAGAGCATCCCTGCTGGTAACAGCTGCAGCTGGATCTAGTGGTTTTGTAATGCTTCCATCAGGCGTTACGATTACACGCTCGCAAAGTGAGTCAATCAGTGCTTTCTCATCGCACCTGGAGAAATGCATAATATTGAATTTCAATGCAGAACTGAGAGAGGGTAAATAGAGTACATGTTGATGAGAGTTCTCACATAAGTATCTCTGCTGCCGTCCGAAGATGATAGCTTGCCTTCTCATCTTTTAACTTGGAAGAATCAACTTCACTCCCTTTAACAAATTCAACGTTCCCCAGATGAAGTATAGCAGCTACGATGCGGAATATTGCATCCTAAGAATGAAGGTAAAAAGTAGGTCAACTAAAAATATGACTTTGGGGATAGAGTTAGTATCTATATGATACGTACCTGCTCATCCTGGCTGATTCCAACTACATCCATGGCGTTTCTCGTTTCTAGATACTCTCTTGCATCATCTACATTTGCCACTTCATAACAATTGCTTTGATTTAGATAGTGAAATGTTCTTGGGTCTCCGAGCTTAAATTTTTCTGCATCCTGTTCGTAAGTTGTATCATTAGCTGGCTACAAATAACATCTTTTGAATTGGGTCTAAAACAGAGTTAATACAGTGATGTGACCTCTGGCGGTGCTGCACAAAGCATGTAAAAGCAATGGTAGTTCCTCTCTGGATCGGAAACTTGGCAAACACGTGATCTTTCAAGAAGATATGTTCGTACTGCAGCGCCTGAGATCTTCCCATGCTTATCAAATTGTATCTCTACAAATTTACCAAAACGACTGGTACAACCACTCAGCCATGTAAACTTCTTGTGAGTCCATCCACAAATTTAGAGAAAAGAAAATGAACTTTGTAACCGGTGAAAATTGAAGAAATGTAGTGTCATTTGGTTTACCTAGAATTGTTATTTTTTACGGTCTTTGCATTGCCAAATGCTTCAAGCACTGGATTGGACTGAAGAAGTGGAACTCTTTGAGTTTCCATGAATTCTAACAATGAGGAATGTAGAATATACCTAATTAATTATAACTGTTTTTTTACTCACCTCCAGAACTTGTTGTTCTACTGTTCGTCCTTCTGTACCCGATCTACCACCCATAAATGCGAGGTATCTCATTAACATTTTTGTTGTCTCGGTTTTTCCAGCTCCACTCTCCCCACTCACCAAGATAGACTGACTCCCATGTTCATTTATGATTGATCTGAGTTATGGAGTTTAAATTGTCAGTAATGCATTCTAATAACTGGAACTATATTCTTGTTTTTCTAATAGATACATTGCATTGTGCACATATGTACCTATAACAGGTATCTGCAACTGCAAAAAGATGGGGACTTAGCTCTCCAAAAGCAGCTCCTTTATACTGCTGCATCATGTGGATATCATACAAATGTGGTAGCCTCCGGAAGGGATTCACAGCTATTAAAATATTCCCAGTGTAAGTCTGCATTTCGGGACTGCTATTAGATTTCATTGCACCTCTACTCTGAAAATTTGTCATTGGATACATATGACTTACATATATTTCATTGAGAGCGAACCGAGATGCAAGGTTGTATAAGACTCCCGGCTCATGGAGATAAGCTAACTTGGTCATATCATCCACTCCAGCTGGTGGTGCTTCTGTGTCTTTTGGGTATATGCTGGAAATAGCTGTAACTATCTGAAATTAAGAAGGCCACAGATGTTAAGTTCGGAGTTTTTCTTTTTACTAGTATCCAGGCCTTCTAAATACAACCATGCTACATTGCCAAAAAAGTTTGATATCTTCCTTGACAGAATGCCACATGGCATTATGTCATTAGTCTATTTTAAAAGCAAGCAACTTTTACATCCAATTATTTCCTGCCACCAATACATCTGTCAATTAGGATGTCAATATTTTCTGGCAAAATTATTTGATTATTCTAAATATGCTTTTATTCCAGTAACCTCTTACATACAAGAGACATTTCTTAAGCAAATCTAGACAACAAGAATTTATTCAAGTTCATGTCAAAACAGTAGTCACAGTTTAGTTAGAAGCAAATAGTTCTTTAGTTTTCCATTGGTTGGATTAGAGCATTAGCAACAGAAGCTTTGCACCTTTGCTCCCCGATATAGGATACTCATTTTCTTTTATTTTTATGTCTTTTATTTGGGTTCTTTATTATTTTTCCCCACCGAAAATATTCCTGTGGCAAACTTAATGCAAATGCCCTGTCATTTTTGAAGTTGATTACATTGTTTTGTGCATTATTGTAATCTAAGCTACATTTTCTGTCCTTTGACTTATCATTCCTTAATAAATTGTTATGACATCAAATAGAAGCTGATTATTTTAAGACCGATTATCATAGTTAGAGGCTATGCATTGCTGCCATATGTTATCAGATTGGTGTTCATCATTCTTATGATGCATCAATCTATGTAATATATACTCATACTTTCACATTAGTCATTAATTCAGTTATAGAAGCTGTAAAAAGAAAAGTAAAATTGAGCTTATGAATATTTTATATGATCATTATATGGTTTGAAATTAATTTGATAGTGAGATTTTCATCTAATTGAAAGAAAGAAAGAATTGGGACGTGAGATTGGCTTACAGTCTTCCCATTTGATGTAATTATGGTGGCATCTGTGCCTTTGATCTCTGTAACTTCACCATCAATCCAGGCAACTTCAGGATCTTCGGCCCAGACATGCGATCCAACGATAATGTTAATGGGAGTTCCCTGGATCATTGAACAAGTATTAGACTGTTCTTTTGTGATGAAAAATGCTCCAAAATATAATATAATGGGATTATATTAACTCCCAACTATCAGGAACTTACCATTGTTGAAGGCTATATGATCATTGAACTCAGAATGAGAAGGGACTTATTCTTGACGGTGGGAGAAGAGAGAGATTCAGAAAGATAGTAATGTCCTTAAGAAATGATGATGGTGGAATTTAGAAATAAAAGAATAGGAAAAAAGATATTGAAAAAGAATGTTGCAAGGCAAACCGAAAGCAGAAGTAATGATGGTGGTGCAAACACAAAAGCAAAAGGCAAAATAGCACCCCTCACCTCCCCTCCCCCACCTCTTGTCAACTTTGCTTTTCTCAGTCCACGTAGGATATTGACTTGGCAACAAAGAATCCCCTACCTAATAGAATTGCTTCTTTGAAAAATTCCTATGTCGGAGCAGTAATTTTATGTTTAGGACTATTGGATATCTAATCTCATTCACACCTGTAGCTTTTGTCTCTCAGTGTCGGTGCCATGTTTACTTTGTTATTGATTTCCTAGGAAAGAATACCATTTTCTTGTCTATTTTTTCGAGTTTCATGGAGATCTCTCTAGGTGTTAATAGAGAGGGATAGAAATTCATTCATGGTCAGACATGGTTATTAAGGAAATACAAGGATTTAATTCTTTGTCGGCGAGAAACATTCTGTGGTTTGCACCCAAACCCCCTTTACTAAGGGATCCCTATTCCCGTCTTTTTTCCCTCAGTGTAATGTAGAGTGCTCTTGCCATCTACGCATTTTAACCATCCACCGAAAATCCGTCTTGCCCCTATCATACTCTAGCTTGGTAGTTTTGGATTATAGTTACACGTGTAAAATTCGTTCATTAAAAGGAAAGTGCATTAGCTTAGAAAAATCTCTCTTTTTAGTGGTCCAACTGGTTTGCCAATTAGGTAAGCAAGAGGAGGGATTCATGGTTTGCCAATTAAATGCTTATATTATTGCAGCCTGCTAATCAGTGGACCTGTTGGATTGCAATGGTGTGGTCATTGCATTGCTAATTATGATGTGCATGAAAAAAGCAACAGTTTGTAATGCTAGCCCCGATGGTACAGCAATATAGTTCAAAGTAAGCTTCTTTAATTAGGATTAGTTGTCACCTTAACTTTCTCTTTAATCAATGATTAAAGTAATTTCAATGACATTTTCAGATTTACTCTGTGATAATATCATTCTACTGTAAAATCACAGTTCATTTTTCTCTGCAAAATTGGATATCAATTCAATTCATAGTTTTTGTTACTTCTCTGCTCCTATTAGAGCATAGTAGTGGCTCTTGGAATTTACAGTTAAAAAATGTACAAGAGTAACACAGCTCTATTCTGTCTGAAATTTCGTATGTCCTAGGAAGATTTGCAACATGGTATATTCACGAGAATTCTCTCTTTCTTGGTTTGCTACAAGTATTTTAGAACCGAGCTTCCTATCGATTTAGCAATTATCGAACATGGGGATAGATTTAGAAATTATTTCGTATAGTCGATCTTAACTTATAAAGTTGAATCCTAGAATGATATAAAAGGGATCACATGGGGATTGTAGTTGTAATTTGTAAAGACAGAGAAACAGAGAAGGCTGCAGTGTTGGAGCATTTTAGAAATGCTGAAAAGTTTTTCCTCTGGCTGGAACACCTGGAAAGCTAATTCCTCTCTCCAATCCCCATTCACCAACCTTTTAATGTGATGAGAATGCCATTCAGGTTATTATTATGATTTGAAAACACATTTTCTTTATTTTCTTTATTTTATTTTTTTTGGGTGGGCGGTGGGGTTGTTGGAATGGAGATTGTGGGCTTTGAGTTGAAAATTCGTATAGGTTGGCCTTCCACATGGGGAAAAGGTAATGTTTAGGTCCCTCATGGCCTCCTTCTCTTGCTTGCCGATCAACCTTTCTTCATTCTATGTAGGGACGTTAAATAAGTCGAGCTGAGCAGTCGAGCTCGTATATCGTCGGACTCAACTTTATCCACCATGTGAGTAGGCTCACTTTATCGAGGTATGGCTAGACTTGCCCCTACAAATTTGTCCCATTGTGGGGTCAAATTGAGTCAACTCGTGAGTTGCTTACCAATTTTATTTATTTATTTTTAGAATTTGAATTGAAAAACATGAGCGGCTGCAAGCCACTAATGTTTTACTACTCAGCTTACGCCCGCAGCTCACCTCAAGCGCGAGCCGAGTCAGCTCAAGGTGAGCCGTAAGCGGCTTTGCTGCACTTCCCATCTCTAATTCCACGTCTTTCTTTTCTATCTACGTAGTTCATTGTTGTTTCAACAAATTAAGTAGGGGAAAAATTCGTTGGTGATCTCTAAATTTCACACATTGTGCGAAAAGGTATTTATAAAATGTTATTTTTTAATAGTTCAACTTGACAACGTATGTCTCAAAAAAAATTATTTACAATTTACAGCATTAGTCCTATTGCATCAAAACAATGAATTATTGAATCGTTTCGATGTATACGTTTCAAAAAACAATATACCATATTAGTCAAAAGTTGTAAATTCTCTTGCATCAAATCAATGAATCACTAAATCGCTCTCACACACAAAAAGCACAACCTACAAATTGAGTTTTTGACGGAGGGAACAATGCCATCACACCCACCATTTTTATTATTGAATGGCTGCTTTTTATTTTGAAGCGCATTTATTTAAACCCAAAATTCTCTAATAATTTCTCATAGTCGCGCAACAGAAGTCTGACTGACTTATGGGTGGGGTTAGGACTGTTGTGAAGTTTGGAGAGGATGAGAGTGGCGCCGGTGGGGAACGTGGGACCTGGGTTGGGGGTGGTGTTTTATTTCTTTAGCTTTTTGTTTGTTCTCTCTCTCTTTTTTTTTTATTAACTGTTTTAATTATAATATAATTGTTTAAATTGAGATGGATGCTAAGTTGATGGGATTGGGATAGAGTCATGCTATTTGTACATAATTATTTACGAATCAATGACATGACATGATATTAAAATTTGGATCTTGTTAAATGTACATCAAAATTTACATAATGAATTACATAATGTCGCATAACACAACTATTTGACAGTTTAAAATATAATCAAATTCATCCAATATTTTTCTTTTGGGTTAATTTAACAAACGGTTACTGAACTTACCTAAAAATTACAAAATGATTATTGAAGTTTAAAACTTGCAGAAACGGTAACTAAAATTTCATGTGCTTTCACAAACGGTCACTGAAGTTTTAATTTGTTTCACAAATGATCATTGAAAGACCGTTATGATTTTAATTCAAACTTAAAGAATCAAAATACGTGAACATAGAAGCTTGACTATCTTAAGTGCAAATTTCTTTTAAACAAGAATACACTATATTTTAATGTGAACTAAAATAAATAAAGTACATTAAAAGTTAGGAAATTTATGCACGATTACACAAAAACATAGAAAAATA
>CAIGRH010010963.1:0-19493 GCA_903798295.1 Fraxinus nigra | reverse complement strand
GTGGTGTCCATAAACCCAACAGTTCCAATATTGTCGTACCAAGTTGTTGGAATTGTTGATATTGAGACGCCAAGTTCCTTCGTAAGCATTCGGATCCAGTATAGTTCAACAGTAGCTATGGCAAGACTTTGATACTTGGCTTATGTGCTACTTTTGGAAACAATGGGTTGTTTCTTTGTTGTCCAGGTTATAAGATTTGATCCTAGGAAGACTCCGTAACCTGTTGTGCTTCGGCGGTCATCTGGATTTTCGACCCAATCAGAGTCACGGTAAACATTTAGTTGAATGTCACCAGGTGAAAAATATAGGTCATAGTCAATACTACCATTTAGATAGCGAAGCACATGTTTCTCAGCAACCCAATGTGGATCACGTGGATTGTGCACAAACTAGCCAATTGATTCACATCATATGCTATGTCAGGACGGGAGATGGTACAATATTGAAGCACTCCAACTATTCGTCAATATTCGGCAGGATTAGATAATAGTGCACCTTCTGTTGATGAGAGTTTTGGGCCAGATGTTGTTGGACAATTTAGAGGTTTTGCAACCCCCCCCCCCCAATTTTGATACTATTAAGTAGGTTTGTTATGTACCTTGTCCGTCGTAGGTGTAGCCCATGTTGGTCTCGGCTTGCTTGGACACCTAGAAAGAAACTTAGTTCACACAGATCTTTGACATGAAATGAATCCATTAGAGATTTACACGTTTGCTGGAACATGTAACTAGCATGTCATCAACGTAAATTAAGACATACAATTTCACTGAACTTGTGGCATAAATAAATAGTGAGTAATCAGCAGTGGACTCAATGAAGCTATATTCCAATAGGTGTTGTGAAAGACGGCGAAACCAAGCACGTGGTGCTTGTTTAAGGCCATAGATTGATTTATGTAACCGACACACATGATTTGGGTAATTTTCATCCACAAAACCTTTGGGTTGCTCCATAAAAAATTTATACCATGTAAAAAGGCATTGGAAATATCTAATTGACTATGTTTGATAACTGGTGAAAATATTTCACCATAATCAATTCCATAATGTTGATCAAATCCTTTTGCAACCAAACGTGCTTTATAGCGCTCAATGCTACCATCTGAGTGTCTTTTTATCTTAAAAATCTATTTATTGCGAACAATGTGTTTACCAAACGGGCGCAGACAAAGGGACCAGGTACCATTGACCATTAAAGTGTCAAACTCACGTCCCATAGCAGCATACCATTCTGGAGAAGAAGCTGCTTCTGTGTAGTTGGATGGCTCAGTTTCAATGATCACCATGGAGAGTACCTACGGGGATAACGAGTGGAATACATAGTGTAGTCAGAGAATGATTTTGGTTTTTGAGTTACCTGTCATAGAGCAAGTTGTGGCGCGGCCTAGGTTACTGTTTAGGTTGATTGGTGTTGGTGTGGGAGATAGTAATGGTGGTTCTAGTTGGTGAATGGAAGTGATTTCAAGTTGGGGCTGGTTTGAATTTGTTTGGGATTGTGCGGTTGTAGTTGGAACAGGTTGCTGGATTTCAGATGAATGGGATGGATTTGTGCTGGAACAGGGGAGAAATGGAAGAGAGGTGAACATACCTGGGGTTGCTTCACTCGGTGAGGCAAGAGAATAAATGACTCCTCTTTTTGTAGGAAACTCGATCTCATTGAAAATGACATTTCGAGACACATCTACACGGCCAGTCCTGTAATCAAGACACTTGTATCCTTTTTGTTGACTTGAATAGCCTATAAATATACACTCTTTGCTGTGGAAAGAGAGTTTGTTGTTCTCGTATGGCCGGAGTAAAGGATAACAACTTGGTCCAAAAATTTTAAATGTGAAAATTTTGGAATTTTGTTGTGAAGCATGTAAAAAGGATTTAAGTTATGTAACACTTTTCTGGGGAGTCTATTGATGAGATAATATGATGTTAGGAAGGCATCTGGCCAACGTGTTTTCGATAGGTGAGAGCGAGCAAAAATTGTTAAATCAATTTATACAATATGACGATGTTTACGCTCAGCGATCCCATTTTGTTGAGACGTATGTGGGCATGTTAAACGATGAAAAATGCCATTTTCTTTTAAAAAGATTTGAAAGAGGTGGAGGTGAATTCTTGAATTGTACAAGAAAATACATTTTCCATGAGAGCCTTAAATTGTTTAAAGATTTGGAAAACTTCATTTTTAAACTTAATGGGATACAACCAAGTGAAGCGTGAAAAATCATCTAAACTAATAGTTGATATCAATAGTGTTGTATAACATTACTCAATTTAGAATGGGCACAAGAAAACGGGCCATTGGGTTTTGAAATGAGAAAGCATGGAGGTGGTCACGCATGGAGTGGGATGTTGTGATTACTTTAGCCCCAAGTCCCCAACCCCACCCCAAAGCAAAACCCTACACACAGACACAAACTGCGTGAAATCTTACACTACTATAAAGATTTTTGTACTGTATGTTCTTCACAAGTGAAAACTATAAAACATGGATACTTGCTAGAATGACGAGCTTATTTGGAACCCGGTCGCGCTCATTTCTATTCTTGATGGATGTAAAAGAGTACTCGCTCAATCGTTCGATGCTAAAAGAAAGTTAAAACAAACATAATTGATTGTCCTAGTACATGCTTTATCATCAATTAATAAACTTTTATACAAACAAAATGACCAATTACTATTAAAAAATATTCCGAGATTTGTACAATTATCTATGGTTGGTCCATCCAATGTATAGAAGGCTACAAAAATTTAAAAAGACTGATGTAAATGTAAATCACATTTTCCACACTAATTAATTTTTCTGAATTCCATTTTTTCCTGTTTTTGTGTATAATTTTCTTATGTCATTTCAATGTGTGGAAATTGGGGAATTTCTCATAATATGAAAGGTCTTGTTTTGGTAGCATAATCATCACAAACGTGATGATGATTCCTGATAATCATTTGATCACAACCCTTTGATTTCTTTAGACATTTTGATTTCAATTCAATTGCTCCGTTGTTTGAAATAAAATAATGCTATCTAGCACCAAACTAGGTGTCCACACTTGATAAGTGCAATTTAATGGATATTCTGACTTTGAATTTAAATGAACTTATTATTTGTTGGTCTCAGATATAGCGATTAAACATGTGAATCAACCTAGCAAAACAGAAATACAAAGTAAATGCAGAAATTTAAAATGAACACAAAGAATTTTTGGCCTAAGGCGGTTCGGCGACCACTTCTAACGCATAATCCCCCGTTGAACATCCGTTATGATATAACTCGAATCCACTAGAACAACCCAAAATCAGGCAAAGCAGAGTTACAGAACAACAAGAATGTNTCTGACTTTGAATTTAAATGAACTTATTATTTGTTGGTCTCAGATATAGCGATTAAACATGTGAATCAACCTAGCAAAACAGAAATACAAAGTAAATGCAGAAATTTAAAATGAACACAAAGAATTTTTGGCCTAAGGCGGTTCGGCGACCACTTCTAACGCATAATCCCCCGTTGAACATCCGTTATGATATAACTCGAATCCACTAGAACAACCCAAAATCAGGCAAAGCAGAGTTACAGAACAACAAGAATGTTCGAACTCAAGAATACAACCGAAAACCCTTAAAATTATAGAATAATCTCACTAAGAGATTAACCAACACTCTCTCTATCTATTATATGAGAATCACTCAGAAAATCTCACAAATATTTACAAATCGAAGAAAGTACAGAACGCAGTCGAGAGAACACAAAGTCTAGGGTTTCAAAATGAACAAATCAGTTAACCCAAGAGTCAGCCTTGCTATTTATATGAAATAGCCAAAAGTTTCAATCCAACGATCAATAATGATCCAAGCGTCAACCATCCATAAATTCTTGTTTGATTAAATCAACAGATAATTCTGGAGTATTCCATTAGCTGGGCCAATTAGGGTAAATGGCTAACATATCAAATTGGGCTCACTTATCATATTTGGGCTCAAGAATTCAGCATCCAAACCTTACAATCTCCACCTTGCTGAAATTTGAGACCAATTCTTGACTGGTGCAATACTGATCAATTCAGTATTGCAAAATTCTAACCCATTGAGGAATTTCTCATAATATGAAATGTCTTGTTTGGGTAGCATAATCATCACAAACGTGATGATGATTCCTGATAATCATTTGATCACAACCCTTTGATTTCTTTGGACATTTTGATTTCAAATCAATTGCTCTATTGTTTGAAATTAAATAATATTATCTAGCACCAAATTAGGTGTCCACACTCGATAAGTGTAATTAAATGGATATTTTGACTTTGAATTTAAATGAACTTATTATTTGTTGGTCTCAGATATACCGATTAAACATGTAAATCAACCCTAGCAAAATAGAAGTATGAAGTAAATGTAGAAATTTAAAATGAACACGAAGAATTTTTGGTATAAGGCGGTTCAGTGACCACTTCTAATGTCTAATCCCACATTGAACATCTGTTAGAATATAACTCGAATCCACTAGAACATGAACTCAAGAATACAAACTGAAAACCCTCAGAATTATAGAATAATCTCACTATGAGATTAACCAACACTCTCTCTATCTATTATATGAGAATCACTTAGAAAATCTCACAAATATTTACAAATCAAAGAAAGTACAGAACGCAATCAACAGAACACAAAGTCTAGGGTTTCAAAATGAACAAATCAGTCATCCCAAGAGTCAGCCTTGCTATTTATATGAAAAAGCCAAAAGTTTCAATCCAACGGTCAACAATGGTCCAAGTGTCAACCATCTATAAAATCTTGTTTAATTAAATCAACAGACAATTCTGGAGTATTCCATTAGCTAAGCCAATTCGGGTAAATAGCTAACATATCAAATTGGGCTCACTTATCATATTTGGACTCAAGAATTCAGTATCCAAACCTTACAATCTCCACCGTGCTGAAATTGGAGACCAATTCTTGACTGGTGTAGTACTGATCAAATTCAGTATTGCAAAATTCTAACCCATTGTCAGTCCTCAGAATCTTAATCCTATTACATGTATTATTTTTCTATCAAAGTCTTTCAATCCTTGAAAGTAAGAAATGTATCAAACTTTGGTTTTAGTAAGCAAATCCAGACCTTTCTAGAGTAATCATCAACAGTAAGGAGTTAATATCTAAACCCTGAAGCAGTAGAAGTAGGTACAGGACCCTACATGTCACTATGAATGTACTCGAGGATGTTCTAAGACTTATGTTGACCAGTTTTAAAAGGCAGTTTGTTCTGTTTTCCCATTATACAGTGTTCAGATAATGTTAATTTCTGAACAATGTCATTTCCAAAGACACCAACTTTTGAAAAATACTTTAAACCCTTTTCACTAAGAAGACCTAACCTTTGATGTCATAATTCTGATTTATCAATCTGTGTCACTAAGTTCACTGAGTTATTCATTAAAACAGATTCAGGTCTTATGGTATAAATCCCATTTATCTTAGGTGAACTGACAATGAGTTTATGATTCCTGATTATGTTGGTTAAACCACTATTTATTTCAGTATGATATTTCTCATAATCTAAAACCCCCAACGAAATGAGATTTCTTTTAAGTGCTGGGATATACCTAATATGATTCAGCTTTAGAACCTGATCATTTTCTATTTTAAGGACAATGTTACCAATACCTTTTAGAGGACAAGACTCACTGTTCCCAAGTCTTACATAACCATCACTAAGATTGGTAAAATCAGAAAACCAGCAGACATTAGGACTCATATGGAAGGAGCAGCCTGAGTCCATAACGCAGTTCTGATCAGATTTTCCACAAAGGAGACATAAGCAACTCCAATATTAGCATTGGCTTCCTTATAAGAAACATCAATGGCTGAAGTTCCATTCTCATGATTAATTCCCTTTCCTATGTCATTAGCTTTCTTAAAACATTCTTTTATTAAATGAACTGCTTTCCCATAGTAATAACATTTCATGTTCTTATTCTTTCCATTATACACTTTCTTATCTTTTCCTTTATTATCCCCCCATTTCTTCTTTTGAAAATTTTAATTTTTGTTGAAGTTGGCTTGAGTAAAATTACTCAAGCCTTTTGTTATGGTTTTAGGATTGGATATGACCTTCTCTATATAAAGAGCCTCTTCATGTTCAGACTAGAGCTCTAAGTCTCTATTTCTTAGAGAACTATGTATTATTTACTCAAGCCTTTTGTTGAGGGTTTAGGATTGGATAAGACCTTCTCTATATGAAGAGCATCTTCATGTTCAGACTAGAGTTCTAAGTCTCTATTTCTTGGAGAACTGCGTATTATGTCAACAGTCAGATCACTCTTATCATATTCTAAGGCATTTTTAACATCCTTATACTTATCACTAAGCGCATTAAGTAAACCAACTATTTTCTGATCATCAGCGATCTTTTCCCCACGGTTAATAAGGTCTTAAGTGATCTTATTAAACATATCCATATTCTCTTCTAAGTCAACATTAGGATAAAACTTGTGACTGAAGAATTGTTTCCAAAGAAAGAACTTATTAGGTAAAGACTTAGACACATATAGTTTTTGTAAAGCTGCCCATAACTCGGTAGCAATCTCAATCTCTCCTGTTTTTCTAATAACATAATCGGATAGGTAAAAAAACAAAGTACTCCAAGCCAATTCAAATTGTTCAATTTTTCTAGCATCAGATAAGGTTTCTGGCCAAGATTCATCTAAGGCTTTAGTACATTTCAAAGTCATCAAAAGGGATTTCATTTTTTGGCTTCAGACACTAAAGTCTCCTTTGCCATCCCAATTTTGAACATCAATTTTAGTGATCATGCTGTGCAGATGTGTTATAATTGTGTTCAAAAAATAGGACAAATAAGAAACCACAAAATGTTTCAATTTCAACATATCAATAATTGTAAAGTATATACAATGAAAGTACAAAGCCAGAGTGTTTACACACAGTAAACAGTAATTAAACAAATTTGGGATATACACAAAAAATATATACACAGAGTATATACACAAAGTGCAGATTACTTTACAAACAAAAAATTCACAACAGCTCAGTAACAATTTATGATTATCAATTCAAGAAATCAACAAATCTGAATATACACCAAGTATATGCACAGTAGGTTAATCAAGAACCTAAAAGGATTTCTTAAAACCGTACTCTGATTCCCTCATATTCTAGGGATCTCACAAGGAACCCTAGACAAAGGTAAATCAATGTGGTTTATAGTAAATCTCTAAGTTCGTACTATTGAATTTTAAAGAAAATAAGGCAGAAGTTTAAGAAAGGACTACCAGACCTACAAGAATCGGTGAAGTAATCAAGAGTTACTAGAATATAACACAAGATTTCAATCGAAGATCTTTATCACTATAAAACAACAGAAAAGTGTTAGATCTAAACTTTTCAAAACTGGAAAAGTCACAAAGTAGAATCGCGTGAAAGGAAACATTTTAAGAACAGATATGATACCACTGTTGATCCCAGATATAATGATTAAACATGTGAATCAACCACAACAAAGCAAAAATACAAAGTAAATGCGGAATTTAAAATGAACACAGAGAGTTTTTGGCCTATGGCCCCGGAGGTTCGACGATCACTTCTAACGCCTAATCCCTCGTTGAGCATCCGTTATAATATAACTCGAATCCACTAGAAAACCCAAAATAAAGGCAAAGTAGACCTACAAAACGACAAGAATGTTCGAACTCGGGAATACAAACTGAAAACCCTTATAATTACAGAATAATCTCACTTATAGATTAACCAACACTCTCTCTATCTATTATATGAGAATCACTCAAAAAATCTCACAAATATTTTATAGATCAAAGAAAGTACATAACGCAGTCGAGAGAACACAAAGTCTAGGGTTTCAAAATGAACGAATCAGTCATCCCAAGAGTCAACCTCGCTATTTATATGAAATAGCCAAAAGTTTCAATACAACGGTTAGCAATGGTCCAAGTGTCTATCATCCATAAAATCTTATTTAATTAAATCAACAGACAATTCCGGAGTATTCCATTAGCTGGGCCAAACCAGGTAAAGGACTAACATATCAAATTGGGCACAAGAATTCAGCATCCAAATCTTACATTATTTAACGACATCTAATTGTCACCTAAACTGATGTTAAGCACCAGTGGTGTTAAATAGCACTACTCTATGAAATTTGAAGAGGAAGATTTTTTTTTTTTTATTTCATATTAATTAAAGATTGCAAATGGGTGAAACGTGCTTTGTGTTTATTTATTAATTTTGATGATTGTGCTTGCCGTGAAAATTTGGTACGAGTAGGGTTTAAGTTGTTTTTTATGTTTAATTAAGAATATATTGTCTTTTCTATTCTTTATTTAATGGTCAATTATTATTATTATTTAATTTGGTTAGAAAAATTATCATTAGAAAAAAATTACTTCGTTGGTCGCTCACTCTTCAATAGCAAATTGATTCTCAACCTTTGAAATAAACAATTAGTCATTAACTTGTAATTATAGTTGCAAAACTGGTTAACAATACCGAAAACGGTCTAATATCTATTAATTTGTAACACGATTATCACATGTCCAACTCTAAGTTCAGGATTAAATTTTACTTAGACTAGTATTTAGAAATTTGAAAATGACAGTCAGTGACTACTACAAAACTGTTTAGTAAGTACACTAATGATTCTCATCATTAAAATAGATTATACAATTTTAATATAAAATTCAGAGCCTACTTATTTTTTAAATCGTTGGTAACAAACTTATGATTTGATCAAGCAATTCACGCTTTAGAATAAGGTATACGTTACAAATATTAGAAGTTGAAAATTTAAATGTCAAAAAAGCTAGAACGGTTACACCTCTGTATTTGTGATAGGTCACATGACGTCAGCTAAACAAAAAAGTCACACTAATAGGAGACCAAGCAAGGTAAGCACTCCGTAAATAGTCTTGTTCGCCCTTCCAAGACGATTACGCAAGGGCTTTAGATGTGTCGCTTTATGAGGTGGTGGGCATCTACTATATGCCTCACCTCGATCAAGTTGTACATAGTACACTGCTGACTAATTGATTGATGTGATAACTTTGCACCAGCTACACCAAGTCAAATCAAATATTTTTTTAGCTTCCTTCAAGCTATGGAAACTACATGTCTATGATGATTGTGGATCAACACAATTGAGCTTGATCAGTGAGCATCGGGATGAGGTTAATCGTCAAGCATTTAATGAGTCTCGAATCATTTCTCTTGGTTATAAAAATCACACCTTGTGTCATCCAAATGTACGCAGGCTATATAAGTATAAAACTCGGTACCCCCTATTTTTGTCCATTGTGTCTCCCCCACGTCCAATATATATCTTTATCTGATTTGAACGTTGGAATGTATGGGACTATTGCACTCTGCTAGAGCAACAATTTGTATAGTCTAATGTGGACATTCAAATATGCAAGTAATATACAAGTGGATGGAAAAGAAGCTTGAATTTGTTGACATATGAATCTCGTCGAATTCGGAGGTCAATAAGAACATTTGTCAATGACCCAAAGTTGTATGCTACAACTCTTTTTTCAATTTAACCTACTACTTTTAGATGAACTCTAATTATATACAAAAAGGAATCATAATATAACTAATTAATGTTTAGTGCTATTTGTGAAATATGTGAAAATAGTTAATTGGGCTCAAAACCAAACCCAGACTAAGACCAATTGCTAGCTTTGAGACTGGAACTACAACCCGAAAAATATCATTTTCCGGCATGTTTGAATGTTGTGAAATTGGCATTTAAGGAAGTCAACAGTCTTTTGCCGTCTATATGCAAATTGAGGCACATGTGCTTCGTAAAATTGTGCCAAGTGTCGAGCAGGAATAAACTATGCCGTTCGAGAGAGGACTTAGAATTTGAGTTTAGCACCATGAGAGATTTTATCTCTCTTCGTGGTTCAACATGTACAATAGTGAAAGTTTTGTAAAACTTAGCCTCCGAGTAGAAAGAATTTAAATAATTAAATAAATAGCAATGTTCTAAAAAGCATAATGCGTGATGAATGTGGAGTTAATGCTTCAGATAAGGCGAGCTTAGACGAGACATAAAAGTAAAAAACTGTTTTCCTACTTTAAATTTTTAATCAATTTAAAAATCATTTAATAATTAAAATAATACCTACTAAATATCTAAAATAGATTTATACGAACTTTATACATTTTTTCAAAGATTTCAATAAGAAGATAAATTTTAAAATCATAATTACATAATATAGATAGCGTAGAAGTTTAAATCTTATCTAACACTTTATTGGATTTCAATTCAATATCCTCTTCTTTATATATATATATATATATATATATAAGGCGCGCCTTAAGTGATCAACAGCTTAGGCCCCAAGCGTGATGTTTTTGCCACGCCTTGTGCACAAATATATTTTTAGTTCATATATAACTAGTATTTCTGAACGAGTTCCTGGATAACAAGCCTAAATGTGTTTTTATTGTTATATCAATATTGATGATAGTGACACTAGTGACAATATCGATTGTGACTTTGATAGATGGTCAGAATTTCATTTGGGTTCGAATCCTACTGAGAGGGCCACTAGAGATCAGAAATTGTTACCAATACTCGCTATTTTGAACACTAGTACACATATAATATTTTATTACATTATATGAATAGAACGTTTACTTATTTGTTTTACTTCATCGTAAAGGATGGTTGGCATCGCAATCAACTTAAAATTTTACATCCCGATGTATATTATTTAGTAATTAATGATCATTCATTAATTTAGCATGTTTGAACATGTGATTGAGTTACCTTCTTCGAGAATCACGCTTTTTGTGTTATAATTCTCACGTTCTTCAAGCTCAAGAAACGCAATTCATGAGATCTTTCATTTCATTTACGTTTTCAACGCCCCCTTCACATTTCTTTCTTGAAAGCATTTAGTAAAACAAAAGGAAAAGGCACAATAACACACAATATTGAAAGGACAAGACAAAACTTAAGAATAATCTAAAATAAATTTAAACTAATAGAATCACTTATTTGTAAATTAATTTATTCTACCCAATTTGATAGATTTTTTACTTAAACTAACTCTGAATCCATATGCTCGAGATTTATTCTTCTTTTTGCAACGTTTATAAATTATTTATAAATTATCAAACTTTATTTTCAATTACACATTTCTATCTATTTATAAATTTGGAGGCTTGAATGTCATAAAAATTAGAGGTTCGAAAATGCAAATATCAAGAAAAACTAATAGTAGACTCGGATGATTTTTTGAGCCTGTCATGTAGATGTAAGGGCGAAATTCCAATTTGAAATATGATCTCATTCTAATTTAAGGTATGTTTGGGCCGGATTAAAATCTGATTTTAATGTAAGTCAAACAATCAATATCGTTCACATATTTCATGAGTCTCACATCTTTTCAACCACACACTTCAAAAACTTTTATCACAATCTTTCTAAAAATATGATTTTAATCCACACCAAACACTCATTTAGAAAGAACTTATGACATTTTTTTCTTAACTAACGTGCAATTATGAAATGATTTAAAGTGTCGTAATATATGAATATGAATATGAATGTTAATTAAATGAATTTTAATGTTAATTAATTGAGAATTAATAACAGTGAATACGTTCATGAACAAGAATTTTGTAGTATATATTATAGTTTGTAATTGGGTTTCATGTGGTGAAAGCAAGTGAAATAAATCAATTAAATGTACATTGATGATAACTAATTATTTGGCAAAATAATTCATGAAATATTGTTCAAATAATTAAAGCAAATATGATACATGAATTAACATGAATGATAATTAATTTAGAATTAATACGAGGGAATATATACGTTGCAATGAATATTAAATCATTTATACTAATTGAATATAATTTAATTTTTAATTAAGTGCTAATTACATGAACCGAAATTTTGTAGTATTTATTATAATTTGTAATTGGGTTTGATGTGGTGAAAGCATACAAGTGAAATGAATTTGTCAAATGTGCATTGATAGTGACTAAATAGTTGGCAAAATAATTCATAATAATATTATTTAAATAGTTAAATAAATTAAATACATATTAAAAATGAAAAAAATAAAGTATTATTGAAATAATTGAATCGTAGTAGGGATAAAATTGTCCAAAAATTGATTCTTGGTGATATTTAATATACTATAGATTAAAAAATTTATTTGATATTGTAAAATATGATTGTCTAGAATATAAATTTAAATGATATACTTTTATAATGAGTTTTACAGTCTCACTTCGAATATAAATTCCTCTTATTTTGCATTCCTATAAATAAAATCACATTTATTATTATTATTATTATTATTATTATATAACCTTAAAAATGATCGATTTTTCAAATAGAACAGAACAAGTTCTTAAATCATTTTTTCTCAAAAATTATAAACTCTCGAGTTTCAAATTTTAGAGAGTGTTTGGTGTGGATTAAAATCAGATTTTTAAAAAGATTGTGATTGAAATTTTTGAAATATATAATTGAAAAGATGTGATTGATATTAATTGTCTGGCTTTAATTTACATAATCTAGCCCAAACAGGCCTTCTATAATTGAGTCCCTATCTCACCAAAAAAACAGAAAACCTAATGCCTCTGGGCAGTTTCCCTTTCAATCTCTCCTCCTTGCAACAGTACTATATATATATATATATATATATAAAATAATATAGGTTGGTAAAGGCAAAGTCTTTGATCCGTTTATGTTATTTTGAATAGCTAAAGATAAGGAAGTATTGTTGATATCAGTACTGGACACTACCATGTGAATACAGTCCTACAAGTCAATCATTCCTCTGTCTGTCTTCTCCTCGTGTCACCTTTTTCTTCAGCTGCCTGTCACTTAGTTCACCAAATCCCCCCCACTATGTTTCTCAACAAACAAACTTGAAGCTTCGTATTCTTGATTTTTTTCCAAAAAAAAGTAGAAGTAAAACCCAGGAGAATCACGATCCCTTTGTTGTTAAATTCATATTTTCGTTTCCAGAAACAGCTAAAGTTGCAGAAAAGTTTCTTTTTTTTTTGTCCCTTCACCCACAGCCACCCTCGGTATTTGATATCTTGAAGAATACTATAGATACGCATCAGCTGGGCATTTTACTGTGAGAATCAGAGGCATTTATGGAGGCGATTTGGCGGCCATTTGCTAGATCTTCATCCATACTTCTCTTCTTTGTAGTTCTCACCATTGGCGCGTTCATTTCAACGCGCTTGCTTGACTCTTCTGTAAGTCTGCAAATCTATCACACTCGCCGACGCTCGTTTCAACCCTACAAATCTCTTCGAATTATTTTAATTACTTGTTAATAATTCATTTTGAATTCATAATTCTCGGCGGAATCTTTTAATTGTTGTTTATATTTTCTTTGTTATTTACGACGTCGTTCGGTGGTGTTCAACAGCTTAACGACGTCGTCGGTGGTCCCTGTACCTGTTTTCTATTTCAGACTAATTGACTAGGAAACACTTATTTAAGTGATTATCTTGACTAGGAAATTAATGTTCATGTTCAAAGAAAAAAGAAATTAATTAATTGAATTATTGAACCAGTGGCCCTAGATCTAGATGCAAGTTGTAAACAAGAGTTGCCACCTTTCAAATTAGTCCCTACAAGATGGTGTATGTCCAATTTATTTATTGTTAAAAGCTAAAAATCTACTTGACTGGCACATGTATTGTGTGGTTAGGGATAAAATAGGTAAAAGAAAAGAGAAAAAAAGAATTACTACATTCCTCTCGGCTACGTTATAGAATTTGTTAAGTTGTGAAGCTTAATTATTTTGTCACGGTGCATGGACAATAAATCTCATTAGCGATACTTTGCCCCAGTTTGAGCTCCATTATTCTCAAAATTCATTTTTTCAACGCTCATTTTCAACCACATTTTTTCGTATAAAATAATTTTACATGGAAATCGAAAACTTTTCTTTATTTTACAATCACGCATTCTCCAACTTTTTACTATTTAAAAATGCATTTTCTTGGTAAAATGCAGCCCAAACAGGGGCTTTAGGAATTTCGCATTTGTAAATTTTGGTTTTGTCCTAATTTGTCTTATAAATGGGGAGCCGTCATTAGGGTTTTGTATTATTATTCAAAAGAGAAAGAGGTTAGACAATATAGACGATAGTAATTTTCTTTTCGTCATTGTAAATTAGAGCAGTGGCGGAAGAAGATGTAGACTCGTATTGAAGCGAATGTCGGTAAATCTTGTGTGTCTTGTGTGCCTATTTTTCTTTTTGTAATTTAATTGTTCTCGATGGCGTAGAATTAGGGTTTTTAATTCTCAACAGAATTATTCTAGAGTTTCTACTCCTTGGTCTAATTCTTTTGGTTTGTTTCTAACTTGCAGTTGATCAGTGGAGATTCTGCAAAAAAATCAGCACTGACAACCATACCTTTACACAACTACACTTTAGAAACTCCGAAAATTCCCCAGATTCCTCGAAAGCACATTACTTATTCACTGAATTGTTCACTCGGTAACCTCACACGGACCTGCCCCGCCAATTATTACCCATCAAAGTTTTCCTTCGAAAATAAAGACCTTTCAACGACACCACCACCAACATGTCCAGAGTACTTCCGTTGGATCTATGATGATTTATGGCCATGGAGGGAGACAGGTATCACTAGAGAAATGGTGAGGAGTGCTAAACGGACAGCGAATTTCCGATTAGTGATACTGAATGGAACGGCTTATGTTGAAACGTATAGAAAATCATTTCAAAGTAGAGATACCTTTACACTTTGGGGGATCTTACAATTGTTACGAAGGTATCCTGGTAAAGTGCCGGATTTGGACCTAATGTTCGATTGTGTAGACTGGCCAGTCATTAATAAAGAAACTTTCAGCAAACCCAAATTCCCGGCGCCCCCACCACTGTTTCGATATTGCAGCAATGATGCCTCATTCGATATTGTTTTTCCAGACTGGTCGTTCTGGGGATGGTAAGCCTTTCAAAAAGTAACTTATTTTTGTTTCCACTTTGACCAATAAAATTCATCACTTAATTTACTTGTAAGTAAATTTACTCATAAGCTGCAAACCTTTTAAGCTTAGGAAAACATTCTCTGAATGCTAATGCAATCTCTTCTACATTTTTTAGGCCCGAGATTAATATAAAACCATGGGACGCATTGTCCAAAGAACTTAAAGAAGGTACCGAGAGAACTAGATGGATTGACAGGGAACCACATGCTTACTGGAAAGGGAATCCCATTGTTGCTCCCACGAGGATGGATTTGCTCAAGTGTAACGTTTCGGATAAATACGACTGGGGTGCTCGTGTATATGCTCAGGTAACAATTTATTTCACGTGATGCTTAAGAACATTATAAATGGTTGAATACAAGATCCAAATCCGGGAATAGAAATCGTTCTCCCACGGTAACAATGGCCTTTGAAAGTATTGCTTATGTTGCTTACAGGTGGAAAAGTATATTTGATTGTAGAGTGTTCATTGACTGCTTAAAAGGTAGTAAAACCGAAGCAATTATTCAACTAATGAACTTTCGGAATCTTTTGCAGGACTGGATACGAGAACAACAACAAGGTTACAAGCAATCAGACTTGGCAAGCCAATGCATTCATAGGTTGGATTCACTCGAATCTTCATCGTGGACATATCTTCTTTGTTGTTAGTATAACATAATTTTGTTATTCATTTTGCATTTCATACAGATACAAAATTTATATTGAAGGATCTGCATGGTCCGTGAGCGAGAAATACATTCTGGCATGTGATTCTGTTCCGTTACTTGTGACGCCTCATTACTACGACTTCTTCACGAGGGGTTTGATACCGTTGCAACATTACTGGCCAATAAAAGAAGGTGACAAGTGCAAATCGATTAAATATGCAGTCGACTGGGGAAATGGCCATGCAAAAGAGGTAATTTGTGTCTTGTAGCATTGGGGAGGAGAAAAGAAACTAAGCCCCAGTTTGGTACTCATTAAAATTTTCATTGTCATTCTTCTACTCATTTTTAACCATGCATTCTTAATAAAATAATATTTTTCATCACATCCATAACTTTTCCTTTTTTTTCAATCACGCATTCTCCATCAATCTACCATTCCATAATACATTTTCCCAAAATAATGTGGCTCAAACACACGCTAAGTTTTAGAAGAGGGCAAGTTATTGAGACATCCCCTCAGGTTTATGATAATTTCATAGACACCCATCACTTTGAAAAAATCACAGCAACCTTTCTTATTTCAACTTTGAAATAATGCGTACTTCCCCTGAGTTTATGACGATTTCAGATACACCCCATCCCTTTTCAAAAATTACACAATACTCCCTTATTTGAAGTTGAATAATGCATACCTTCTCCAAGGTTTATGACAATTTTAGAGACACCTACCTCCATTTTTCAAAATTATACAAATCTTATTTCAACTTTTGAGCAACGCATACCTCCACTGATCACTTTTCTTTCAAATATTAGCACAGATAATAGCAGTAATCCTTAAAATTCCCTTTCAAACTTTCTTCTATCTTGTGGCTCCTTTAACAGTTTTGTAATACTTAAAATTCTCTTTTAATTATTCTAACTAAATCATCAACAAAATATTATTTACAATATCGATTCTTCAAAAACACAAACAAATAATCTAGTTTGAGATACTCAAAATATATTTACATGTGGCAAAGTAATAAGCATAGTCAGAATATTATCATAATAAAAACAAAATAGTGGAAATTTATTTTGACTATAAATCAACCACTCTATACAAAATATAACAAAATACTTAGTATCCTGTGTAAAGTTCATTTAAAAGGTATTTTAGGGATTACATAGCCACAAGATGGAAGAATATTAGTAAGGATATTTTAGGCATTGCTACTATAAGTTATGCTAACATGTGAAAGTAAAATGGTGAATTGAGATATGCATTATTTAAAACTTGAAATAAGGGATATTTGTATAATTTTAAGAACTAGAGCGGTTTATCTTAAATTGTTATAAATTTCAAGGGAGGTTTGCGTTATTCAAAAATTGAAATAAGAGAGGTTGTGTAATTTTTGGAAATGGAGGAATGTCTCTGAAATTGTCGTAAGTATCAAAAGAGGTATATGTTATTCCAAATTGAAATAAAGGAGACTTTTATAATTTTTAAGAAGGAAGGAAGTCTCTAAAATTGTCATAAACATTAGGGTGAGGTCTTTGTAATTTGTCCTGAAAAGAAGTATTTATTTGGAATATAACTAAAGACTTCTTGAAAAAGTAAAGTTTGCGTTTAAATCTCTGAAAAAAGAAAAAGTTAACTTCTACGAAAGGTTGAGCATGTTTGGCAAAAGTAAGCAACTTTTAAGATTAAACCCAGTACCTACATCTGATATCAAAATCTTATTAACTGCTAAACAGCCTGAACTTTTTCTGTGTAGACGTAACAAATACTTGAGCAGGGTCCAGAAATCTACATCACTCGAAAAAGCGCACACGTACACCCACACTGGCGAGAGAGAAGGGGAAAAATAATAGTTTGATTTGCTTTTAAAACGTTTACCACTTTCTTGAATTGATTATCAGGCTCAGGCCATTGGCAAGGCAGCAAGCAGTTTCATTCTAGAAGATTTGAAGATGGATTATGTATACGATTACATGCTCCATCTCTTGACTGAGTATTCCAAGCTCTTAAAATACAAGCCTAGGGTGCCTCGAAGAGCAGTTGAACTCTGTTCAGAGTCGATGGCTTGCCCCGCACAAGGAGTCGAGAAGAAATTCATGACCGACTCCCTGGTTGAAGGTCACTCTTATTCGAGCCTGTGCACCATGCCTCCACCCTATGATCCTGCATCTCTTCATTCCGTTCTTGATAGAAGAGAGAATTCTGTAAAGCAAGTAGAGACATGGGAGAAACAATACTGGGATAGTCAAAATAAGCAAATATAGAAACCTTAAAACAGGTTATGTTTTTGTCAGTATTACTCGTAGATTTAACACGTCTGTAACTTATTGTATTATTTATATACGTTATCATAATCTATAAATGACTGGGTTGCCTCTTTATTTGCATTCTCTCGTGAAATAAAAAGCATCACAAATATAGGAAATTACAGAATAATATGTTGTATTTCATTATGCTAAATAAAAGCAACTAAAACAATGGAAACAATACAATTCTTGAAATACGAAGTTTTTTCTGAGCTTGAGGCTGGGAAGTGAAGCAGGGGAGGACGTATTCAGATTGCACGAGCTTTTACAATGTCGAGGCTCATTTCACTGGGATCAGTTGCTTGCAATTCAACTTGAATTCCATCCAATTCCCTCTTAAATCTGTCCTTTGAGCTTGCATACACCATCTTCATCCTCACCTTTGATGAATCTGGTGACCTGAAATATTGCTAAGTTAATATCTATCAGAGTTTTGTCTGCATAATAATCAGATTAAGTAACAAGAAAGCAGCTTATATGAAGTTGTGCAGGAACTAAAGCACGGAGTTATATTTCCATAAATATATTTAGAGGTGCAAATCGGGCCACGCCTTCACCTGACCCCTTCAAATTAGTTCTGGCATGGCACGAGGCATTGCCTTTTCAAGTGATCTGCAGGCCTCTACAGTCGTGCCCTGCACAAACTGGCTGTGGCATGCCAGCCCATGAGATGGCATATCACCAGCCGGGAATTGCTTTTCACATTTCGGATCAGGGTGATTCAGCACATTTTACATTTCTCTATACTTGTCATTTTTTATATGTACGATTGGATAGAAAACAATGTCAAATATTCTTATCTTATTTAACCAAATATAAGTGGACAACCCTGTTGCCAGTTATACTATCTAATCGATTCATTACTATGTATCAAAAATTTGGCATTAGTTTATATCTCTATTTTCTCGCACTGTGTATGAAGAAATTGAATGTGCATGAGTCGAGTTTCTATAAGAAATAGAACTTTTACCATGCAATAAAGTAAATCTTGCTTTTTTGGACATTTTCATCAGTGGTGAAATCAAAATCAAAGACAGCATAGCGGCATTCATTAGGAGGCAAAGAGTCAGTGAAATCGTCATAACTTTCTCTGGGGTCGCCAAGCTTCTCAACCACCACTTGTTGAGCCTCAATCTTGAACACGATGAAACGGTAGTTTCTCTTTGCTTTTAATTCCAGGAATTTCAATTTACAGTCGTCGTGCACAGCCATTCCAGAAATGGCATTCGCCTGCAAAAAGAAACTATAAACTGGAACAATGAAGAATACGCATGCAATATCACTGAATAAACATTGTTTATGGCTTAGAAGACCTCCCCTATTAAGGGTCCGTTTGGCATAGTTAGAAGCAGGGGCAGACGCAGAAGATAAAAGTTAGGAGGGCATACTCAAACTTGCAAAGAAGTTGGGATAAATTTTACACTCGAAAATCTACGTTAAAAAAAAAAAATCATATCCCATATAATTTTGCATTCGAAAATTTACATGGGTTATGAATTTTAGGAATTAAAATTTAGA